>VZQC01000911.1:587152-659864 GCA_009823505.1 Rhizomys pruinosus | reverse complement strand
GTGAAACCCCAAACTCTGGAGGTGATAGAAGAGAAGCTTGGCAGCAGACTACAAGACATAGGTGTAGGAAAAGACTTCCTAAATCAGACAGCAGCTGCACAAGAAATAAGATCGACAATTGACAAATGGGACCTCATTAAACTCAAAAGCTTCTGTACATCAAAGGAAGCAATAAAGGAAGTGAGGAGAAAACCCACAGAGTGGGAGGAAACCTTCACAGCAGATACATCTGACAAAGCATTAATTTCCAGAGTATACAAGCTACTCAAAAAACAAAGAAGAAAGAAAACAAATGAATCACTCAAAAGATGGAGCAAAGAACTGAATAGAGACTTCACAGAGGAGGAATTAGAGATGGCTGAGAAACATCTTAAAAACTGTTCAACATCACTAATAATTAGGGAAATGCAAATTAAGACCACTTTAAGATATCATCTCACTCCAATAAGACTGGCCAGGATCAAGAAATCAAATGATATCAAGTGCTGGAGAGGTTGTGGGGAAAGGAACACTCATCCACTGCTGGTAGCAATGTAAACTTGTACAGCCACTATGGAAAGCAGTGTGGAGAACCCTTGGAAGACTCAAAATGAGCTTGTCATTTGACCCAGTCATACCACTCCTGGGTGTATACCCACAAGACTCATCTTATTGCAGAAATACACGCACAGCTATATTTATTGCAGCTTGGTTCACAATAGAAAAAAGCTGGAACCAAACCAAATGCCCCTCAACTGACGAGTGAATAGAGAAAATGTGGTACATCTACACAATGGAGTTCTATGCAGCAGTAAAGAAGGACAACATCATGAACTTTGCAGGTAAATGGATGGAGCTAGTAGATATTATATTAAGTGAAGTAACACAGTTCCAGAAAAACAAACAACGAATGGTATCCCTCATCTGTGGATGCTAGCGCCAATAACCCAGTTGTAAATATTTCTTGTGGAGAGGGATGCATATTAAAAGAACAACAACAGGGCTGGAGAGATGGCCTAGCGGTTAAGAGCGCCGACTGCTCTTACAGAGGACCCGGGTTCGATCCCCAGCACTCACATGGCAGCCGAGAACCATTTGAAACTCCAATTCCAGGAGAACTCCAGTTCCAGGGGAATCTGAGACCCTCTTCTGACCTCTGCAGCATTGCACGACTCCATTCATACATGTAAAAATAAATAAATAAAAATTAATAAAGAAAGACTGCATCAGAAAACTGACTGAAATCGTGAATCGGGAAGGGTGGGAGGGGCGGGATAGGGACACGGATCTATATTCGATTAATGTATATTTAATTGTCGTGAGTTCAACAAGTATCCAATTTTGCCCAGACTCTGTCTACAGTTTACATAGTATTTTAGGACTTAGTAAAAGTAAATATGTGTCTATTAAACAACATAGGTTTAAAGGTTTTGATAAAAACGGTAATGCACCTGAGTTAATTGGAAATATAAATTGTTGTTGTCCACATTTGTTTTAGTTAAAATCTGTATAACAATAACTTTGGGATTGGTAGATACAAATGTTCTCTATAATTTTTCTCTTATACAGTATCATCTTGTAGCATTCTCTTTTGCCTGTAGGATGATTTAACTTAAGGAATTAAGTTTGCTTCCCACGTTAACGACATACAGTCACCCAAAATAGCTTGGGTGAATTTGATGAAATCTGCGCCTTGCTTCCTGCCTATAGGTATGTGTACTACAACTGCCTTTTTGAGACTCATGGGTCAAAAAAACAAAAACATAAAATAAAAAGGGGGATACAGATATATATGAAACCTTTTTGTCAAAAACTTTGCAATTTAAATCTTAAAACTAACTACGGGAAAAGATTTGTATGTTCCCACAGGTCAAAATGTGACCAACTTAATGGCTGAGAAAGAAAAGATACAGCTTTCCATTGTGTAGCATGTACTATGAAGTGCCAGCAGAAAGGTTGGCCCATCTGAACATTGAAAGGAAGAAAAGCCTCAGACTGCTAAAGGCATCAAACCCCTCTGTGGATCCTACTTATAACAACTATTTATAATGAGTCCTAATGAAACTTACCTTCTAGGTGCCGCAAGGTTTAAATATGAGAGACTTTCTTACCCCTCTCCCCATGCCCTCTGGCAGATCTGGGAAATGTCTAGCTCTCAGCTGAGAAAGAAACCAGTTATTTGGGAGAGTCTTGACCCTAAACTGTCTAGTTAATTTCTAATCTCCTATTTCATTGCTCCTCCCTCTGAAGAGCTAACCCTAATTGCCAACAGCGAATTTGTGCACCAGTCACTCTGGCTTCTTTCATGCTAAACAGAAACAATGTGTGTGGCCACTGGATTATCCCTTCAGTGGGTTTAGCTAAAAGACCTCCAAAAGTATAGCTGTAGAAAAGAAAGTCCTTGACTTGTGCCCATGAAGGAGAAGCAAAGGCTGGAGCAGACACATGTTCTAGGCAGGGAACCAGGAGAAGTAAGAGTAAGGTGAATTCAAATGTCCAATTTAAAGTCCATTAGAATTTCTTGATGAGATTTCCTAAAAGCATCGTTTATTGGGTTTCTCTCATTTGGCCATGATGGCTAGACTTGGGATCTGAGCTGTTGGAGTAGACAGGATCACAGTGTGAATTCTCTCTTAAATGGCTGTTAGACAGAGAAGAAATTTCTTCATGTAATTTTTATGCTAGTGGACTTGTCCTTTTCAGCTCCAAGTGGCACTGCACTGTTGAGCAAGGCTGACATCTGAAGTTTTATACCTGTTAAACAATATCTCATATGAACTTTTAACCCTAATGTCTGGGAAGCACAATTTCTTGGGCTTTAAAAGAAATGTACTGGGGCTGGAGAGATGGCCTAGCGGTTAAGAGTGCCGACCGCTCTTACAGAGGAACCGGGTTCGATCCCCGGCACCCACATGGTGGCCGAGAGCCGTCTGAAATTCCAATTCCAGGAGAACTCCAGCTCCAGGGGAATCCAAGACCCTCTTCTGACCTCCGCGGCATTGCACGACACGGGTGCACAGACCTGCATGCAGACAGTACATTGATACACATACAGAAATAAATAAAAAATAAAAACAAAATAAAAAAAAAAGAAATGTACTGCCAGGCATGGTAGGGCATGGCTGTAATCCCAGCACTCGGGAGGCAGAGGCAGGTGGATCTCTGTGAGTTCAAGGCCAGCCTGGTCTACATAGTGAGTTCCAGAGGCTACAGAGTCTCTCAAAAAGTCAACAAAATTATATACATATATATATACTAATTACTTTAATCTTTATATTTTATTTTGGGGTGTTTAGGACCATACAGTTAAGCCAGATTAACCACGTTGCCCCCCCCCAAGATCAGTTGAGGATCTGGTTCCCAGAGGTCACTCGGGTTTTGGAGGTCCCCTGGCTCCTTTAGGCTTTCCTGTTACCAGTTCCATCTATGCAAGGACTAGTCAGGTCTTTTTTGACTGAGGCTTCACTTTTAAGCATAAAGAGACTTTCTCTGTGTTGACCTTCCACTTTATACACAGAGCCCTGGTTTGAGTCCTTCTGGTGCCTCTATGATCTCTTTGAACAAGAAGACAGGTGACTCACCATAGTTACAGGACACTTTGAGCCCCATAGTCCCCTGGGATTTGGTTGACCTTGGAGGACAAGGAACAAATCTGCCCCCTTAAATCCCTTTGACAAGATTAGGATGGGACTTAAGTATGGTTATTAACTTAAGAAAGTTAGTTGCATCAGGCTGATGTCTTTAACTATTGTGTAATATTTAGATAAAGCTTGAATAAAAACCCAAGCAGCCTTGAATAAACATTGACTGGAAGAGATTTAACATCATAGGCTAAACAGGCATAGCCCATGAAAGAGATTTAAAACAATTTTATGGTTATTAAAAATGAAGACCATTTTACTACAAATAGAAGCAGTAATTTTTCTTTCCTGGACCCCATGTTCAGATTTACAGTTTTTCAGAAGGGAGGAGCCACATCACATACCTATAGACCGGAAATAATCTGAACAGGATTCAGACTAAGCTCACTGAAACTGTCTCCTTCTGGACCGTATAACTCTGGTTCAAAGAGGTAAAAACCTAGCTTCTCTTGAGCCAAATTATCTTGTTATGGGCAAAAGAAATATCAAAAATAACACTTGCATAATATAGAGAAACATAAAGGACATCTTTTCGTAGCTATAGGTGGCCCATTACTTGTCTGTGTTCATTCAATCCAAACCTTTAACTCTGTGTCCAGTACAAGCCAGAGGAATGGACTAAAAATATTGGCAGTAATAGTAATTTTATAATAAGAACTCTGTATTTCTATAACTCGGCTCAGACCTTCAACAAACTTGCTTAAATGTTCTCCTCATCTCTTCTATTCTAGAAATATTCATCCATCTTAATATTCATACATAAATCTTTCTTTATCCTTTTACCAAACTATTAGCCCTTTTATTTCCTTTATTAATACCATGAGACTTAATAACATTTATAAACAAATTTACCATTTGTTGTGGGAATTAACTAAGCAATTAATATTTATTCCTATGTATATGATGAGCAGTTACCTCAAATATACTATTATAATGTTTAAACTTTGAGATATCCTTGTAAGCCTTGAAGCAGATTTTAATGACCAATTCTCTTTAAATGTTTAGAGATGTTTTACATAGGGTTGGCAAAGATATGGACCTTGATAAACCTGTTTGTTGACTCTAAAAGGCCGAAGTGGTCAAATATTTTATATAGAACATATCTAAATGCAGAGATAAATTTTACCCTGGAGCAGAAGTAATCATTCCTTAAAAGTAACTTGTATTTTTAAGGAATAGGAACCATATTGTAATTTAACAATCTTAGCTTACATGATGACTTACTTATAAGCCAATTTGAGATTAATTAAGTTGTTATTAATTTTAATAATTTTTCTCTTAGAACCTTTGGAAGACTCAAAATGAGCTTACCACCTGATCCAGTCATACCACTCTTTGGTATATACTCATAAGACTCATCTTACCACAGAGATACATGCAACAGCCATGTTTATTGCAGCTCTGTTCACAATAGCAAAAAGCTGCAACCAACACAAGTGCCCCTCAACTGATGAGTGGATAGAGAAAATGTGGTACATCTACACAATGGAGTTCTATGCAGCAGTAAAGAAAGATGACATTTGGGGCTGGAGAGATGGCCTAGAGGTTAAGAGCACCAACTGCTCTTGCAGAGGACCAGGGTTCGATCCCCAGCACCCACATGTGGTGGCTGAGAGCCATCTATAACTCCAGTTCCAGGGGAATCTGACCCCCTCTTCTGACCTCCCTGGCTTTGCACAACACGGGTGCACAAACTTACATGCAGACAGCACATTCATACACATAAAAAAAAAAAAAAAAGAAAGATGACATCATGAACTTTGCAGGTAAATGGATGGAACTAGAAGATATTATGTTAAGTGAAGTAACACAGTCCCAGAAAAACAGACGACAAATATTATCCCTCATCTGTGGATGCTAGCGCCAATTAACTAGTAGTATGTACTTCTTGTGGAGGGCTCCTTGAGCTTTTGTCCAAGTAGTTGGAAGTGGTGCATACTGGAAAGAAGAAGAAAAGAAGAAGAAGAAGAAGAAGAAGAAGAAGAAGAAGAAGAAGAAGAAGAGGAGGAGGAGGAGGAGGAGGAGGAGGAGGGAGGAGGAGGAGAAAAGACTGTGTCAAAGAACTGACTGAAATGGTGAACTTCTGCTTGAAACAGCCAACTTCTATATTGAGAATTTTGAAAAGACTGAGAAAAAGATGAAAAATATGTTAGCAGAATGCATGAGCTCTGGTGGGGTGTAGGGGGGGGACATGGGTCTAGATTTGATTTGTAAAATCTTTGCACAAAAAAAATATAAAAACAATAAAAATGTTCTCTACATAAGCATGAGTTTACACATTGAACAGTCCCATATAATAAATACTGTGGTTAGACAAACTGGTTAAAAAAACAAAACCTTCAGGGCTGGAAAGATGGCTCAGTGTTTAAGAGCACTGACTGCTCTTGCAAAGGACCTGGGTTTGATTCCCAGTACCCACATGGTGGCTAAGAACTGTCTTTAAGCCAGAAATGGTGGCACACACCTTTAATACTAGCACATGGGAGGCAGAGAAGGTGGATCTCTTTGAGTTCAGGGCCAGCCTGGTCTACAAGATGAGTTCCAGAGCCAGACTGGCTAAGGAGACACTGTCTCAAAAGAACGCAAAAAAAAAAAAAAAAAAAAAAAACCAACAAGAAAAACTTCACACCTTGATGAAAATCCTAATTATTGAGCGTTTGTGCATTTCATATAATATTTCTTAATCAAGTTTATGCCTGTCCCCCCATCCATGGCCCACCCCCCCACTCATGCATTCTGCCATACATGTTAATTAAGTCCTGTCTTGTTTCTTTTTCTGAAGTCTTTTTCTTTAACTTTTTTGATGCAGAAATTTACTGTTTGGGGAAGTTCTTTGAGCAAATCTTTTTGTTGCTCTTGTTCCCTTTAATTTTTTTTTCTCCAAAAATTTCTGGGATCACAGGCTCCATCTCAGCTTCTTGAGTGCTGGGATCCTGGGCTCCATTTCAGCAACTTGAGTCCTGGGATCACGGGCTCCACCTTGGCATCTTGAATCGACTAATGTAATTTCTTCTATATAAAAGAAATTCTTTAAAGCCAACAGTACTTTATATACATACACACATATGTAAAAACATACACACACACACACACACAACTTTGGACAAGGACCCAGAAGTAGGTCATTTTGGATAAAAGCGACAGTAATTGGAATACAGTCGGATCTGGTCTGGGGCCTCCTCTACTGTCTGGTACTCCTTCCCTAACTATCTGCCTCATTTAGAACTACCTATCTCCTCTTCTCCTTCATTCTCAATTCCTTTTTAAAATTGTTTAAGCTTTATTCTTATGTGTGTGTTTTGCCTGCATGTATATAGACATCATCTTCGGGCCTAGTAGAGGCCAGAAGAGGGCGCTGTATCTCCAGGGAACTGGAGTTACAGAAAGTTGTGAGCTGCTATGTGAATGCTGGGAATCAAACCCCAGTCCTCTACAGGAAGAACAAGTCTTGTTTTGGGCAAGAGAGATGGCTCCGTGGTTAGGAGCACTGACTGCTCTTGCAGGGGACTCAGGTTCAATTCCCAGTACTCACATGTCAGCTAAAAAAACATCTGTAACTCTAGTTCCTGGGGATCTGATGCCCTGTTCTATCATCTTCAGGGAGTGTATGACATGGCTGCACTTACATAAATGCTGGCAATACACTCATACACATAAAAAAGAAGAAGAAGAAGAAGAAGAAGAAGAAGAAGAAGAAGAAGAAGAAGAAGAAGAAGAAGAAGAAGAAGAGGAGTAAGTGCTGTTCTTGACTAGTGAGCAATCTATCTCCCCACCCACCCTAATTCCCTTTAAGACACATTGAATTCATGAATCAAGGAGCATCCCTGTAAAACCATCCCAACGGAAACCTTAAAAAAAGAGCTAGGTACAGGCCATAGTGCTATGCCTGAGCAAGAAACTCCATGATCTCCAAAGAAGTGGTCACTGTTAACCCTGTCCCTAGGACATTTTTGTTTATGAGAAAGAGCATAGCTAGAAATAAGAAAGGGAGTGGGTAAGTCTTGTTCCCAAGACTTTGGTAGAATCTGCATAACTGTGAAGAAGAATGCTCTATCAAAACCTTGGGTTCCAAAAACAAAAACAAATCAACTGAAGACAGAGCTAAGAGGAAGCAGACCTGTTGAAAGGTCGGCATTACACTGTTTGTGAAAAGACTGAGAATTGCTTAAATCAGTCCTGCCTGGGACGCGGGAATACTGGGGCGCCCTGAGAGCAGCAGAGCCTTTCTTGGCGCTGGTGTGCTTAGCTTGAGAGGCTAGAGTCCCAGAAACTCAACAGCCACCAAAATGACCTCAAATCAGAGACTTTCAGGTTCTTGCCTTGTGAATTTGAAGAATGAAATTCCCTGACCACGGAGGGTGAGCTTTTGAAAGAAATATTTATTATAAGGAGATTGGGAGAGAGAGAGAGAGAGGCAGAGTTCCCATATAGCAGGAGGGGGCACCATTGAGCCTCAGTGTCCTGGAGTTGATAAAGCTTTACTGAATGGAGGAGGAGAGGGGAAGATGAGCTGGTCAGTCCAGGTTTTCTGTTTGTTGTTTTTTTTTTTTTTTGGGGGGGGGGTGTCCGGTCTTTCCAGCTGGCCTGGAACTCACTATGTAGACCAGGCTGGCCTTGAATTTACAGAGAGCCACCTCCCTCTGCCTCCTGAGTGCTGGGATTAAAGGCGTGCGGTCTGTCCAGTTCTTAACCTGGGTGTCCAGGACCCTCAAGGTTCCAGTCTCACCCTCAGCATCGTATCCAGGTACAGGATCCCATTTAGGGAAGAGATAAGGAAAAGCTCCACCCCCTCTCTGTCCCCCAGCCTCTTGCTATGCCAGAACCAGAGACATCTTTGGCTTACATACTTCAGGGATCTCTGGCCTCAGACAAAGACAAGTGTACTGGCAGGCCCAAGGACACTTGCAGCTCTTAGCCAAGGAAAAACTGGTCATTTTTCCTTTGGGGTCTTTTACCCTAGGTGCCTAAGCAATTTCTACCTCCTCTTCTCATCACTTAGACCTTGTCTAACTTACAATCCTGACTCCCTGACTCGCTCTCATCCCTGACCTTGGAAGGTGACAGTGATGGACTCACATTAACCCTCCCTTTGCCATCTCCCTCACAGACACCCAGAACTAACTCTGACTTCCCAGCCACCACCTTAACTGAAAGTTCCTAAACCAGTGCTTCCAGTAACATTAATATCTCCTTGGAACTTGCCAGAAATGCGGTAGCTTAGCCATTCCATATCCATGAGCTCAGAAAGCTCAGGAATGTGCGCAGCGGTCTGGGTTTTATCCAAGCTCCCAGGGGACTCTGATGAATCACTAACTGAGATCAATGTCTAATTGCAGGGGAGTATTCAACAAAAGTAACCAGTTTATGATGTTCTAACCCCTAGCACAAAAGAATTATTAAAACCAGTAAAAAAAAATGGGCTGGAGAGATGGCCTAGCGGTTAAGAGCGCCGACCGCTCTTACAGAGGACCCAGGTTCGATCCCCAGCACCCACATGGCGGCCGAGAACCGTCTGAAACTCCAATTCCAGGAGAACTCCAGTTCCAGGGGAATCCGACACCCTCTTCTGACCTCCGCGGCATTGCACGACATGGGTGCACAAACTTGCATGCAGACAGTACATTCATACACATACAGAAATAAATAAAATTAATAAAAAAATTAAAAAAAAAAAAACCAGTAAAAAAAAGTTGCACCAGTCTTTTGAATTTTGTGTTATCTGATGTGTTAGAGATAGTTGAGGGTGAGACAAATTAGGGAAATCATGTACACCTACAATTACACGCTTTTCATTGTAATCATAGCATCTCTTTGTATCTGCCGGAAGGATATAGTAAGAATGATTTATGACACTGTTGCAGCACATCCTGCTCCACAGACAGTGGGGTACATGGAGAGCCAGGCGGCCGGCACAGGGAGACCGCAAAGGACACCTAAGGACTGGAAACACAGCACGTCCACCCACGCATTCTTCGTGCAAACTTGGTGCGAGAAGAACAAGGGTATTTCAGTTCATTTCTCAGAGTTTCAGAAAACCTTGGAAAGAAAAGAAGTATTCAAAAACATGAAATATCACGTCAGCTAGAGAAAGGAAAATTCGAAGTACAAAAAGGAAACAAGAAAGACATGAAAACCAGTGTCAGTAAAGGGAACAAGACAGAAGTTCAAGAATCCCTATGCACCCAGGAGGCCTCAATTGGCCCCTTCTTGTTCTGATCTCTTAAATACCTTCATTTCATTTCTTCATGGATGGTTGTGACAATGCTTAGGTTCTTCTGGACCTCAGAAGGTATAATACTATACTATTGTTATGTTTCCCAGGAGGTGGAGAACTGGAAATATTTGGAATAACACAAATGCAGCCTGTGGCGATTGAGGGTGAAGCCAACGGTCTTATGAACAGTCTTGTGTGTAGCGTATTAGTCGGATCAGGTTTCCACAGCAAAATGTTCCCTTTGACATCAGACTATTGAAATCCCCGAGAGAGTGGAATCCCCCAGGAACCTCGTGCTGGGGAAGGAGAAGGCAGAAGCCTGGACCCAGCCAGGGGAAAGCTTGTCTTCAAGAAGAGATTTCTATAGTCTGACATCTGGGCAGACCACTCACAGGAGAGACTATGGGCGCTGATCCATAGTCTCTCAATTATGGGCAGGGCCATATTTTGACCAGGACTGCTTAGCTATGCATTCCTCTTGCCTTCTATTTAAACCTAAACCTCATGTCTGGACCCCAAAGATAGCCTTAGGGGGTCACTTGACCTCTTTATTTGTTCCTCTTCCCAATGTGTCTACAATGAATAAATCTCCTTCCTCTACTTTCCAATACTACTTGTCTCTTTAGCCTTCTGAGGACAGGTGACTGAGTCTAGCTTGTTAGGGCAGTTCCTGCTCAGACTCTGACCAAAGCAGCTCCAATAAGAATATCACATTTTTATATGTATAAATAAATTAATTTAAAAAAATAATAAATAATTTTAAATGTCTTTATCAAAAAAAAGAATATCACATTTTAAAATTATGTGTATATGTATATCTAGTCCCTTTTTTGTTGTTCTTGTTGTTGTCTTTTTTTTTTAATTTTTATTTATTTCTGCATGTGTATGAATGTACTGTCTGCATGCAAGTCTGTGCACCCGTGTCGTGCAATGCCGCGGAGGTCAGAAGAGGGTTTCGGATTCCCCTGGAACTGGAGTTCTCCTGGAATTGGAGTTTCAGACGGTTATCGGCCGCCATGTGGGTGTTGTTGTCTTTTTGAGACAAGATCTTCCTGTAGCCCCAGCTGGCCTTGAACTCACAAGAGATCCACTTGCCCCTGCCTCCTGAGTGCCGGGATCAAAGGCAGGTGCTATCACACTCAGCTCTATTCCCTTTAAAAAAAAAAAAAGCTTTTGTATTACATTTGTGCATGAGCGCACACACATAGCATTACACACATGTGAAAGAAACAACTTGAAGAAGTTGGTCTTTTCTTTTACCATGAGGATCTTGTGAACTCAGAGGATCAGGCTTGGCAGCAAGTGCCTTTACCTGTTGAGCCATTTCATCAACCCTGAAATGCTTTAATGAAAGGTGAGCAAAAGCAAGATGTGCCTCTCCTGGTCAGGAATATTAGAGCTTAATCATTATTTATTTGGTTTTCTTTTTCTTTTGGTCAGAGCAATAAGCAATCCTCCACAAAATTGTATTCCATCCACTTGCCTCATAAAAGGACATTAAGACATCATATAGTGGGCTCAGTGGTTATGAGCACTGGCTGCTCTTGCAGAGAACCCAGGTTTGGTTCCAAACACCTACGTGGTGGCTAACAACTGCCCTAACTCCAGTTCTAGGGGCCCTGATGCCCTCTTCTGGACATTACATGGACAGGTGCACTTATAAAGCAGACAAAAGATAAACAAAAATAGAAATAAAAAATAAAAATCATATAGTGAAGCCTGCATCAAATCTGTCAGGAACTTATAGTGAGACATACAAATAAGCCTTTGTTACTAAGGTCTGACATATGGGCACTGTTATTATTGCAGCATATCATAACCTGTCCTGACTGCAACATCACTTTTCTCATCATTATAAAGTGTGTTCACAGGGCTGGAGAGATGGCTTCACAATTAAACACTGGCTGCTCTTCTAGAGGACCTGGTTCAGTTCCTAGTACCCACATGGCAGCTAACTGTCCTTAACTCTAGTTCCAGGGGATCCAATGTCCTCTTCTGGTCTGTGTAGACATTGCAAGTATGTATGGGTACACTTAATACATGCAGGCAAAATGCTCATACACACAAAAAATGAATAAATATGTCATTTATCAAATATTCACCATCCAATAGTTCAAACACTATATATATATATATACATATATATATATATATATATATATATCAAACTTGATTTTTTTATTTTTATGGGCAGAGCCATACTTTTAATTTAAAATATGGGGCTGGAAAGATAGCTTGGCAGTTAAGAGAACTAGCTCCTCTTGCAGAGGACAGAGATTCTATTCCTAGCACTCACATAGTTGTTAGCTATCATCTATAACTCCAGGTCCTGGATCTGATGCCCTCTTCTGGCCTCCATGTGCGCACTTACCTATAAGTAGGGAAAATAACCCTCCAAACACATGAGATTTTAAAATAAAATATTGGGGGTGGGGGGGCACCTGGAGCAATAGCTCAGCAGTTAAGAGCAATGGCTTCTCTTGCAGAGGTTCTGGGGTTAGTTCCCAGTACATATAGGCTGGCTAACAACCATCCATAACTCCAGTTCCAGGGAAACGGACACCCTCTTCTGACCTACACACACACATACACACACACACACACACACACACACACACACTCCACCACAAACACACGCACACATATGCCCTCCACCACACACACACATATGCACTCCACCACACACACACACACACACACACACATGCACACACACACACTTCACCACACACACACATATCCCCTCCACCATACACACACACACACATATGACCTCCGCCACACACACACACGCACCCAACCACACACACACACACACACCAAACAAAATCTAATTTAAAAAGTCAAAAGTTGTGGACCCAGGGAAATAGCTCAGTGGGTAAAGTGCCTGACACACATGCATGAGGACTGAATTCAGATCCTCTCCACCCAATAAAAGCTGGGCATGGTGATGAACCCCTAGGCCCAGAACTGGAGAGCAAAGATAGATGAATTCCAGCAGCTCACTGGCCAGCCAACACAGCCCAAACAGCAAGCTCCAGGTTCACTTGAGAGACACTGTCTCAAAAATAAGGTAGAACTTTAATCCCAGCACATAGGAAGCAGAGGTAGGTGGATCTCTGTTAGATTCCAGCCTGCTCTACATAGAGAGTTCCAGGTCCCCCATAAAATGAAAGCTTATATCTTGGAGATGGAGAACTGATGCACCAGTTATTGGCTGCTCTTGCAGAGGACCTGGGTTCAGTTCCCAGCACTAGTATGATGACTATTAACCATCTTTAACTCTAGTTCCAGGGGATCTAAATTCCTCTTCTAGCCTCCTTGGGCATTGCGCACAGATCTGTACTTAAATACATCCAGGCAGAACACTCATACACATTAAAATAAAATAAATGTGGAGTGCACAGAGCTTAGGTTGGGGATTTCTCAGGACCATCTGAAGCATAGGTAGGAGCCAGGCAGATTGTTGGATAATTGTATTATTGTCTTGTGTGGCTGTGGGGGTGGAGTCACCCTGTTAGTGTGTATAAAAGGTGGGCCTTGTTGCCACTGTGAGACTTGAGTGCACCAAGCTTAGATGGGGGATTTCTCAGGAGCACCTGAGGCACAGAGTAGCAGGCTTCCCCCACCCCCCCCAACTGTAATTAATGCTGAGAGAGTGTCCAGGTGCAAACACAATAGTGATTCCAGGACGCAATTAAACAGTGAAACTGAGACACCTCTAGTCCCTCATCACCAAACAACCTAGAGAAACTGGCTGGCAGGAAGCAGAGTGAGCACAGTGCTCAGCAGGATACCGGCTGGGTTGTTCCCTACCTATTTTTTGGAGAACCTTCAGAACAGAAAGGGAAGAGTGAGTTAGACTTCCAATATATAAACAAAATTGAAAGCTTGAAAAACTAGACAAGTCAACACTCCATAAACAAGGAGAGAGAAAAAAAAAAGGCATCTGAAGGAGGCAAGCAAAGCAAGCCTTCCACACAGTGAAGAGGCATTTGGGATTCACATCAGAATACAGGCAAAGGGAAACACACAGGCCAGGGACAAAATGAAGGGACAACATGGGAAAGGTGCAGGATAATTCCACACCAAGCTCTCCAATCCTGTGGAAGATTCCTACAGTGGGATCCCCCTGGGGGTGGTCCAGGATGAAGATCTTAGAGGAACAATTGCAGATATATTAAAAAAAAAACAAGAATATAAAGAACAAGTCAGAGAATTAAGGAGAGAGAATAAAAAACTCAAGAAGGACCTCGAGGGAGAGAATGACAAACGCTGGAAGGAAGTGGAAACACTGAAAAGATCCCATGCTGAAATAAAAAAGGAAACCAGCAAGCTAAGCAAGGAGCTACAGGAAGAGATTGAGAAGCTCCAAAAGGAAGTGGAAATACTAAAGAAATCAGAGGATGAAATGAAAAAGGAAATAGAACACTCATCCAATCAAGAGGAAAGGAAAGGAAAAAGCCTCAGAAGCAGAATGGAGGAAGCAGAACAAAGAATATCAGACCTGGAAGATAACACAGAACAACTAAAAACCTCAAGTAAAGGTTATGAAAATTTTTAAAATACACAAATGTGGAACAACCAGGAACTGTGGGACACTATGAAAAGATCAAACCTCCACATCATAGAGATGGAGGAAGGAGAAGAATAATAGATGAAAATTTCCCCAAACTAAAAAAAAGACAAATGCATACAAATATAAGAAGCACATAGAACTCCAAACAGACAAGATCAGAAAAGAAACTCTCCACACCATATCATACTTAAAACGCTAGATACCCAAAACAAAGACAAAATTCTGAAAGCACAAGAGAAAAACAACAAGTTACATATATGGGGAAACCTATCAGAATTACAACTGACTGCTCACTGCAAACTATGAAAGCAAGAAGAATGTGGAACAAAGGATTCCCAGTGTTAAAGGACTATAGATGCCAACCCAAGTTACTATACCCAGCAAAAATGTTGATTATAGTTGAAGGAGAGAGAAAAATTTTCCATGACATAAACAAGATGAGAGAATACTGTCCAGAAAACCAACCATTCAGAGAATACTTGAAGCAATTCAAAGGACAGAAGAAAGGAGCAACTATCTCCAGGGACCTAGAAAGAGAAATGAATAAAAGCATAACTGCAAAAGTAGAAACCTAGACCAAAAATGCAAATGGGGGACTGGAGAGATGGCTCAGCAGTTAAGAGCGCCAACTGCTCTTGCAGAGGAACCGGGTTCAATTCCCAGCACCCACAGCTAAGAACCATCTTTAACGCCAGTTCCAGTGGAATCTGACGCCCTCTTCTGACCTCCGTGGCATTGCACGACACGGGTGCACCAACCTACATGCAGACAGTATATTCAAACACATTAAAAAATAATAAATAAATAAATAAATAAATAAATAAATGCAAGGGCTGAAGAGATGGCTCAGTAGTTAAGAGCACCGACTGCTCTTCCAAAGGACCCAGGTTTGAGTCCCAGGATTCACATGGCAGCTAAGAACTATCTTTAAGCTGGGCGTGGTGGTGCACGTCTTTAATCCCAGCACTTGGGAGGCAGAGACAGGCGGATCTCTGTGAGTTGAAGGCCAGCCTGGTCTACAGAGCAAGCTCCAGGCCAGCTGGAACTACAGGGAGACCCTGTCTCAAAAATACTCCCCCCAAATTTTTTTAATGCAAATGGATAATAAGGTGAAAGGAAGCAACACTCATCTTTCAGTTATAACCTTAAATATTAATGGATTAAACTCCCCAATTAAAAGACACAGATTGGGAGATTGGATTAGGAAACAGAACCCATTTATATTCTGTCTACAATAAACCCATCTTACTCTCAAGGATAGGCACCAACTTAAAGTGAAAGGTTGGAAAAAAATACTCCAAGCAAATGGTACAAAAATAAAGAAGGTGTTGCTATTTTAATATCAGACAAAATAGACTTAAAAGTAAAAGAAATCAGAAGAGACAAAGAAGGCCATTGCATTTTTATCAAAGGAACAATTGACCATGAAGATTTCACAATCATGCATATATATGCACCAAACTCTGGTGCACCAAACTTTATAAAGACAATTCTCCAGGGGTTGACCACAAGTCACACACTAACCCCAATACACTCATAGTAGGGGACTTCGATACCCCACTGAGCCCTTTGGACAGGTCAACAAGACAAAGAACAATCAGAGAGACATCTGAACTGAATGATATGATACACCAAATGGACCTCAGAGACATCTACCGAATATTCCACCCTAATACCAGAGAATACACTTTCTACTCAGCACCCCATGGAACATTCTCCAAAATCAACCACATACTGGGATACAGAAGAAACCTCTACAAATATAAAAAGATTGAAAAAAATTCATGCATTCTATCAGACCACAGCACAATAAAGCTCAATATCAACACCAGGAAAAGCCCTACTACCTACAAGAACACATGGAGACTAAAAAACACACTCCTGAATAATGAATGGGTCAAGGAAGAAATAAAGAAAGAAATAAAAGCATTCCTGGAACTAAATGACAATGACAATACAACACAACATAACCTATGGGATATTTTAAAAGCAGTCCTAAGAGGTAAGCTTATAGCCCTGGGTGCCTACATTAGAAAAACAGAAAGAGCACAAGTGAACGATCTAACACTGCAGCTAAAAACACTTGAGAGACAACAACAAATGAACCCTAAACACAACAGACAGGAAGAAATAGCAAAAATCAGAGCACAAATCAATGAAATAGAAACAAAGAAAATAATACAAAAATCGATGATTCCAAAACTTGGTTCTTTGAAAGAATAAATAAGACAGACCTCTAGCCCAGTTAACCAAAAGAAAGAAGGAACAACTCCAAATCAATACAATCCGTGATGAAAGGGGAAATATCACAATAGACAATGACAATATCCGGAAAATCATACGGGAATACTTCAAAAACCTGTACTCCACCAAGTTTGAAAACCTAGGAATCATCAAAGCTCAACCAAAAGAGATCAACAGCTTAAACAGACCCATAATATATGAAGAAATTGAAGATGTAATAAGAAACCTCCCAACAAACAAACAAACAAACAAACAAAAAAAAAGCCTAGGCCCAGATGGTTTCACGGCAGAATTCTATAAAACACTTCAAAAAGACTTACAACCATTATTACTCAAATTGTTCAGGAGGATACAAACAGGGAAATCTCTCAAATTCCTTCTACGAAGCCAGCATCACTCTATCACCAAAACCAGGCAAAGATACAACCAAAAAGGAGAACTTAGACCCATCTCATTAATGAACACAGATCCAAAAATTCTAAACAAAATATTTGCAAACTGCTTACAGACCCACATCAAGAAGATCATCCATCATGACCAAGTTGGATTCAGGGATGGTTCAACATACAAAAATCAATAAATATCATAAAACATATAAATGGACTGAAAGACAAAACCACAAGATCATCTTGATTGACACAGAAAAAGCCTTTGACAAAATCCAGTATCCCTTCATGCTTAAAGTCCCAGAGGGAATTGGATTGGAGGGATCATTCCTTAATGTAATCAAAGCCATATACAGGAAACCCACAGCCAACATCACCTTAAATGGAGAAAAGACAGAAGCATCCCCTTTAATGGTAGGAACTCACCAGGGCTGCCCCCTGTCACCACTCCTCTTCAATATAGTGCTTGAAACACTTGCTAGGGCAATAAGACAAGAAAAGGAAATTAAAGGAGTGCTAATTGGAAATGAGGAAGTCAAGCTATCCTTATTTGCTAATGATATGACATTGTTTACTTAAGGGATGCTAAAAACTCCTAGAAATGATTAAGAGCTTCATTAAAGTGGCAGGATACAAAATTAACCTAGAAAAATCAGTAGCCTTTCTTTACACCAAGAATAAGCAACTGAAGAAGGAATTCAAGGAGAACTTCCCACTCACAATAGTCTCAAAAACAATAAAATACCTAGGAACAAAACCAACCAAAGACACCAAAGATCTTTACAACAAAAATTTAAGACCCTTGAAGAAGGAAATTGAAGAAGACATCAGAAGATGGAAAAACCTCCCATGCTCATGGATTGGACAAATTAATATAGTAAAAATGTCCATTCTACCCAAACTCTTGTATAGATTCAATGCAATCCCAATTAAAATCCCCAAGAGTTTCTTCACAGGCTTGGGGGGAAAAGTCCTTAATTTCATTTGGAAAAACAAAAGACCCCGAATAGCCAAAACAACCCTGAGTGAAAAGAGCAATACAGGGGGGATCTCTATACCAGACTTAAAACTATACTACAGGGCTATAGTCATAAAAACAGCTTGGTACTGGCACAAAAACAGACCTGTTGACCAATGGAACAAAACCGAAGATCCAAACTTGAGCACATACAATTTCAGCCATCTCATATTTGACAAGGGGGCCAAGAAGACACAATGGAGAAAAGACAGCATCTTCAGCAAGTGGTGTTGGAAAAACTGGATCAACACTTGTAGAAGAATGAAATTAAACCCCTACCTCTCGCCCTGTACAAAAGTGAACTCCAGATGGATTAAAGACCTCAGTGTGACACCCCAAACTCTGAAGGTGATAGAAGAAAAAGTGGGCAGCAGACTATAAGATATAGGCATAGGAAAAGACTTCCTAAATCTGACAGCAGTTGCGCAAGAATTAAGGTCAACAATTGACAAATGGGACCTCATTAAACTCAAAAGCTTCTGTACATCAAAAGAAACAATCAGGAAGTGAAGAGAAATCCCAGAGAGTGGGAAGAAACCTTCACCACAGATACATCTGACAAAGCATTGATTTCCAGAATATATAAACTACTCAAAAAACAAAGAAGAAAGAAAACAAATGACCCACTCAATAAATGGAGCAAAGAGCTGAACAGAGACTTCACAAGTGAGGAATTAGAGATGGCTGAGAAACATCTTAAGAAGTGTTCAACGTCACTAATAATTAAGGAAATGCAAATTAAAACCACTTTAAGATATCATCTTACTCCAATAAGACTGGCTAGGATTAAGAAAACAAATGATACCAAGTGCTGGAGAGGTTGTGGGGAAAGGGGAACACTCATCCACTGGTGGTGGGAATGTAAACTTGTACAGCCACTATGGAAACCAGTGTGGAGAACCCTTGGAAGACTCAAAATGAGCTTGTCATTTGACCCAGTCATACCACTCCTGGGCATGTAACCACAAGACTCATCTTATCTCAGAGATACATGCACAGCCATGTTGATTGCAGCTCTCTTCACAATAGTGATCAGCTGGAACCAACCCTAGTGTCCCTCAATTGATGAGTGGATAGAGAAAATGTGGTATATCTACACAATGGAGTTCTATGCAGCAGTAAAGATGACATCATGATAAATGAATGGAACTAGAAGATATCACGTTAAGTGAAGTTACACAGTCCCAGAAAAACAAAGGATGAATGGTATTCTTCATCTGTGGATGCCTGCACCTAGTTGTAAGGCAAACTGAGCAATGTTAATGTGACCTGAAAAGAACTGTGCTCTTATATTGTGAATCCCTTAACAGGTTCTAGAATTAAGCTACCATTTTTTTCAGTCAGGAAGTTTTGGTATATGGATGAAGGATATGTGTGTATACTTTAGAGTAATATAAGATCAAAGGAATGTGGAAAAACCTAGTTTGTCATGACATTTTGTCTAACCACAGTATTTATTTTATGGGAGTGCTTCTTAGTATTTCTTATACAAGGCTGCTTGAGCTTTTGTCCATTTTCTAAAATATTATAAAGTAGTTAAAAGTATCAGGCTGGTGTAACTTAGCCTTTCTGGATGCTTAATGGCCATACTTAATGCCCATACCAATTTGCCTGAGGGTTTTAAGGGATAACTTTGTTCCTTGCCTTCAGAGATCAACTAAGTCCCAGGGAACTATTCATGGGGGCATCTCTTGAAATGTCCTGCAAATGTGAGTCACCAGTCTTCCTGTGCAGGGAGGTCTTGGAGATCCACTAATGAGACTTTGGCCAGTGTCCAGTCTATAAAGAGGAAAGTCTGCTTAAGCTTCAAAATGGGAAGCCTGGTCTAGCAAGATCTGACTTTGTCCTTGAGTGGATGGAACTGGTGATTGAGGATCCAGGGGCTCCCCCACCACCACCAAAAAAACCCTGAGTGACACCTGAGGACCAGATCCTCAACTGACGTTGAGAAAACAAAAACCTTGGTTAATCTGGGCTAACTGTGTGGCCTTAAGCATCCAAAAGGGAAGTATAACCAGAAATAAATAAATAGTAAGGCCTGAGAAATTTTACTTCAGGTATAAAACTTGAGATTTTAGTAAAAAGACAAAAAGTAAAAAAAAAAAAAAGCACAGTTGTTTTGCCTGTCCTACTAGCTACGCTGTGGCTGCCACTGCTTTTGCCATCCTCCAAAAAGCTGTGAGAAGACACAGCTTTTCAACCTTCCAATATGGACTGAAGACTCATGTCTCTCCAAGAATCCTCCAAACCTTCAGTGCCAGATGGGGACTGCTGAGACATCCAACTTGTGGACTAAACTACTACTGGGGTTTCAGCCTCTTCAAAGTATAGACTGCCATTGTTGGACTACCCAGGCTGTATCATGGAGACCAGTACAGGAAGATCAAGACAGGATGCGGTACTTACTGGACCTCATTTGGTGACCATGGGAAGGGAAAACCCCAGTGTGGAACACAAGGGCAGAACTGATGGTGGTTTGGGCTTGCCAAGGAGGAGATTTCAAACCTGACATCTTTCAGCTTAATTAAAAAAAATCATAAGCTGAAGATGCTAAAACCTATGATATATGTGGCATGAATATGTGCATATTTTGGAGTGATGCATATTGGAAGGAATAACAACAACAACAACAACAGCAAGAGTGCATCAAAGAACTGACTGAA
This sequence comes from Rhizomys pruinosus, assembly GCA_009823505.1. Lineage (NCBI taxonomy): Eukaryota > Metazoa > Chordata > Mammalia > Rodentia > Spalacidae > Rhizomys > Rhizomys pruinosus. The sequence goes on along the minus strand of VZQC01000911.1, from coordinate 639,140 downwards.
ATGGTGAACTTCTGCTCAAAACAATAAACTGCACTGAGCATTTTGAGAGAGATTGAGAAAAAGATGAAAAATATTTTTGACAGAATCTATGAGCTCTGGTGGGTGGGGGAGAATCACAAGTCTAGATTTAATTTGTAATTTTGTATGAAATGCACAGAGTTTCAATAAAAAATTGGCTTTGAAAAAAAATGTAAAAAAATGGTGGATAGAGATTGAGGAAGATATTCCTGACAGGAATCTCTGCCCTCCACGTGCCAAAATAAATCTTTCCCCCTTTTAAACTGTTCCTCTCAAGTATTTGCCACAGTGACAAAAGGCTCTCACACTAGAAAATATGGATTTTAGGACACTCTTGTGAGCAACACACTCCTGCAGGCAGATTTTAAGCCAGTCCCCACTAGCTGAGACTTTCCTCCTCTCCTGCAGGGAACAGTCTTCAGAGGACTCCAGCAGGGACTGGAGCTGCAGGTGCCGAGTTGACCTATGACAGTTAGAAACAGTTAACATTACCTCACAAGTGGTATTTGGCAAGAATGAAACACCTGTATACCCAAACACCACATCTGTCCTCTTCAGTTCTCTGGTTGCTATGATAAAATACTCTGTCAAAAGCAACCTGGCGGGGGGGGGGGGGGGGGGGGGGGGGGACTGGGGAAGGGGTCCCAGGTGCCATGTCAAGCCACAAAGGTAGCAAGAAAAAGCCCCTGAAACAGCCCAAGAAGCAGCCCAGGAGATGGATGAGGATAGGGCTTTCCAGCAGAAACAGAAAGTGGAGGCCACAGGTGGAATTAAGAAATGTTGCAAAAGGGCTGGAGAGATAGCCTAGTGGTTAAGAGCACCGACTGCTCTTGCAGAGGACCTAGGTTTGATCCCCAGCACCCACATGGTGGCTGATAACCATCTGCATTGCATGACACAGGTGCACAAACCTACATGCAGACAGTACATTCATACACATACAAAAATAAAAAAATAAAATAAAAAAAGAAATGTTGCAAAAAGTAAGCTCTTCATTATCCCTGAGATGATGGTGGCCCTCTTCCATTCGTATTTAAACATCTGGATTCCCTGCCATAACACTGTTTGCCACCGATAGCTAGAATGAAGTGCTGTCCTGGAGACTGCTGTGCATTGTAATAAACTTTCTTAAAGAAAAATTTAAAAATCATACAAAAGCTCATTGTCTCTAGTTCTCATACAGTTTATTCCTACCTCAGCTGTGAATTTAAAGAAAATCCGGGCCTGGGATCCTGCCAGAGCCTGTTCTTCCTTCTTTGTTGTACTCTGAATTCTGTATCCCCTTGCATTAAACCAACTCATTTAAAGACAAATAAAAAAAGCAACCAAAAGGGAAGGGTTTGTATTGGCTCACACAGTTCAGCATACAGTGTATCAGGGCTGAGAAGTCACGGAGGTAGGAGCTTGAGACAGCTGGGCACATTGCATCCACAGTCAGGAAGAAGAGGGAGATGAATGAATGAATGAATGAATGAATGAATGAATGAATGAATGAATGAATGACTGTACTTAACAAGCTTCTTCCTCTTTCTTTCTTTCTTTCTTTCTTTATTTATTTATTTTATTTTTGGTCTTTTCGAGACAGGGTCTCCCTGTAGCCCCAGCTGTCCTGGAACTCACTCCGTAGACCAGGCTGGCCTTGAACTCACAAAGAACCGCCTGCCTCTGCCCCCCAAGTGCTAGGATTAAAGGCATGTGCCACCATGCCCAGCTTATTTATTTATTTATTTATTTTATGTGCATGAGTGTATTGCCTACATGTTAGTAAGTGCACCCATGTCGTGCAATACCCAGGGAGTCAAAAGAAGGCATCCGATTTACCTGGAACTGGAGTTTCAGATGGTTGTTAACCAACGTGTGGGTGCTGGGAACTTACTGACCCGGGGTCCTCTGCAAGAGCAGGCAGAGCTCTTAACCACTGAGCCCTCCCTCCAGCCCCACTTCCTTCTTATGCAGTGGGAAACTCTAGCCCCTTTTAATGCAGTGGGAGACTCCAGCCCAGGGAATGGTGCTGCTGACATTCAAGGTTAAATCCCAGTTTAATTAACCTAGTGGAGATAATCCCTCACAGACACAACAGAGGCTTGTCTCCTGGGTGATTCTAGGTCCTGTCAAGTTGACAAAATTAAGCATCACATGGTCCCTAGGAAAGTTCTGCCTCATACCATACCAATGCCAGATTTTGTTAGCACTGAGTTTTTGCAAATCCATCAGAAATCCCACAACCTCACAAATAAGTGACAAAGAACATGAACAGAGTTTGCAATGAAACAACTATGTTGTGTTTCAGAAAAACCATACTTCTTTTTTTTTTTTTTTTTTTTTTTTTNCTAACAACTAGAGTGTGCTTTAGTGCTTTAAATAGATCCTTATTCACATTCTGAGTCTAGATGAGTTCTGTCCATACTCTCAGTCGTTAGTAGTCAGTAAGCTCATGTTCTTTCTTTTTTTTTTTTTTTGGTCTTTTCGAGACAGGGTCTCCCTGTAGCCCCAGCTGTCCTGGAACTCACTCTGTAGACCAGGCTGGCTTTGAACTCACAAAGATCCGCCTGCCTCTGCCTCCCAAGTGCTAGGATTAAAGGCGTGCGCCACCACGCCCGGCGAAAAACCATACTTCTATACAGAAAGTTGTCATTTAATTTTTAAAAAAATATGCATGGCTGATCAGCCGTAATGATTGTTACTACAAATAACTCACCATGAAACAGTTCATTGAGTTCACAGAGCAGTCCCTCTCCCTGTGGCCTTTCCTTTGTGGCTTGACTTCTCCTGTTTGTAACCGTCCACAATTCAATTCTGGCATCTCCTAAGCAGAGACGGATGGTATACTCTGAGGCCACCACTGGTGCCATCAGCCATACCTACAACTGTCCGCCTTAGAGGTAGTGATGGCCACTTGCCTCACAGTGTTCATCAACCCTGTAGCACTCAACGGGGGTTCAGCAGAGACCCTTGACCCCTTTCCGTGAGTCTGCCCCTACCACTTAGCATGCTGTGGCTTCAACCGGATGTTCCTCCCAGTCTTCTCAAGGGGCTGTTCTTATGCTTTCTTCATCTGAAGTACCTGGAATACATTGTCCAGGCTAGCCCTAACCAATGGCTGATAGGCATGTTGGCATGGAAGCCAGGTCCCCTCAATGGGGTGGAGACAAATTTGGAGAATAATTTGTAATCCAGAGATTCTCTGTGAATCATGTAAAATCCACCATCCCTGCCACTCTGGGTCCCTTGTTTGGTTACTCTCCTTCTAGATACTTACTGGTTTCTCTTAGGAGCAATTTTTTTCAAAATCACTTGCACGTAGCCTTTGTCTTGGAACTTGTTTCCAGAGCACCCAACATAAGGGAAAAATCTAATTCCCCAGTGACAAAATACTGACTTTTATTCTAGCACCCTAAATAAAGATTGCATTTCTTTGTTTTCTTTGCAAATAACACTATGACATAAGCTGTTGTCAATGAGCTTATGAGAAATGCTCTGTAGGACATCTGCAAAGTTCCAGAAAAAGGAAACTTGCTAGTGCCTAGCACTCATTGTCCACTTGAGAACAGGAGGTACATCAAAGAATGCAAGTGTAGAGATATGAAAGGGGCTTGGACCCCTAATAACTGTGGGGCCACTACTATCAAGCACAGATTGTCTATCTGACCATAACATCTTTATTCAAAATATAACCTTTTCTCCTGTTATTGGTTGTGTGTTCTATGCAGTTAAACTTAACCCTAATTTATAGCACAGAACACTACAATTGAGGCTGGGAAAATGATAGCTACCTTTCCAGCCTCCCTTGCAGCTAGAGACAGTAGCCAATGTGATCCCATTCTGGCAATGGGAAGTGAGGAAAGGTCTGGTGGAGAGAAGGGTATAGGGTCAAAAATTTAGAAAATAGTTTTCTTCCCAGATGAAAAACACAAAAGTTAAAGAAAAACAAGCACGTGGTGTAGAGCTTTCCTTCCATACCAACCAGAAGCCTGTTCTTTGCCATGTGTATTTGGCTTTGGCGAATACAAATGGAATTCTGGAAGCATGGCAACCATTCTACAATCTGCATGGCCATGGACAAAAACATCTACCATCTGAGGATAGCTACAAAGGATGGAGAGAGCTTGAATGTCTCCGAAGATCACTGAGTCACCAAACCTTCTATATTTCCCACTCGGACCCCAGAATAGTCCACACTGTGATCCACACTGACCACACCCATTAGAGACATATAACACTTAACTTTAAAAAAAAAAGGAAATTTTAGGGCTGGAGAGATAGCCTAGCGATTAAGAGCACTGACTGCTCTTACAGAGGACCCAGGTTCGATCCCCAGCAACCACATGGCGGCTGAGAACCGTCTGTAACTCCAATTCCAGGAGAACTCCAGTTCCAGGGGAATCCAAGACCCTCTTCTGACTCCTGCGGCATTGCATGACACGGGTGTACAAACTTACATGCAGACAGTACATTCATACACATACAAAAATAAATAAAAATATTTTTAAAAAGGAAATTTTAATTTGGGTTGCCTCTGGAGTGCTGGGATTAAAGGCATGTGCCATCACATTGGGTTGAAGTTTTAATCTTTATAAAGCCCAAAGGTGAGACTTCTCAGAAAGTCTACTACTACCACCTGGAGAGGATACTTGGCTTCTGGGAAATGAATACCTGTGTGAGGCTGCCCTTAGATCAAGAAACAGAAACCTCAACAAAGTTGAATGGTGACAAATAGCCCAAGGACCAGTTGGGTCCTCAGGCTACTAGCGAGATAGGGGCACACTGGTGGGCAGGACGGTCAGGTGACCAGGGCCCACGCAGGGCCCACGTTCTCTCTTCCCTCCCCAGTTAAACTTCCGTGCTCCTCATTAACCACACCAGGTGGTGTTCCCGCCTTTGCACGGGCTTCTCCCTCCTGGTTCCCTGCTTTGCTTGCAGATGCCCACCAGGCTCTTCCAGATCCAGGGATGAAGATAACGGCCACCTCCCAACTCCTTGTCCCTGTTCTGTCTGCAGTTTTCTGCGCAGCATGTAACAGCATCCGGCACAAGGCTGTCTCTTGGTCTCACTGACTAGCCCAGGTGTTTTCTTTCACAAATCTGCAGACTGTCCACGGATGGACAACATCTACAGCCAACTGGGAAAAAAGTTGCTTCCTGAGACTCAGTCACTCCTGCTACCCATAAGCCGCCATGGGCTTCCCCCAGCATCTCATGCAATACTGAGGAAGCCCAGTCTCAACCATTCTTCGGTCCCTCAGTGGGTTTTGAGGCATAAACTTGTACAGTATAGCTTGTCTTGGGCTCTCTCTCTCTCTCTCTCTCTCTCTCTCTCTCTCTCTCTCTCTCTCTCTCTCTCTCTCCCCCCGCCCCCCTCCCCCCTCCCCCGCGTCGGTCGGGAGGGGGCATGCCTTGGTGCGTGTGTGGTGATCCGAGAGGTTAACTTTTGAAAGTCAGTTCACTCCTTCCACCAGGTGGGTCCCGAGGGGTCTGATTCCGGTCCTCAAGCTTGGTGGCTGACTCGCTGAGCCATCTCACGGGTCCCCAAGGGCTGTCAGAGCCACCAGGCGCCTCCATCCACACCCCACTTGGCTGGAATCTGACTTCAGCCCCGACTGCCACATGCCTCTCACCAGGATCAGTGACCTAATGTGTCTCAAGGTCTGCTGCCCACTGTCTCTGGAGCGTGCCTGGCCTCGTGCCTAACCCCATCAGCTGCCACTTTCCAGGTTCCCGAGCTCTCCGAGCCCTTGGGCGACTGCGAGCACTTCCCAAAGTCCCTACGCCACAGTGAACTCCTGGTCGCCTGCAGCGACCCGCCCCTTTGACCTCCCGTGCCGTCTTTCACCAGCCGGGACACCGGCGCTAACCTTTGGAGACTGAATGGCTTCGCTTTAATACCCGAGGGTTGCGAAATCGAAGCAGCAGCAGCAGCAGCCGCCGCCGCCTCCGGGGCAGCCAGGGCCCAGCGCCGAGTCCCACTGCCCCTTCGTCCCTCGTCCCTCCTCCCCGAGGGGCAGCCAACACCCCCGGGCGGAGGGGAGTGGCCCCGGCGCCCTATTTCCCCCGCCGCAGACCGACCAGTCCCAGCCCTGCTGGGGAGCGCCTAGCCAGCCGGCCAGGCCACGCAGCCCGCCCGCCCCGCCGCCCGCGGCCATGCAGCGCCCCCGGGCCTCGGCCCCTTTCCCCGCCGCGGGATTGCTCGCGCTGCTGCTGAGCCTCGCGCTCCAGGCGGCCGCGGAGCCGGCGGATCCCGCGCACCCAGAAGTCCCCGAGCGGCCGCCCCCCGGGATCCTGCAGCGGGCGGCCCGCGCGGCGGTGCACTTCTTCAACTTCCGCATGGGCTCGCCCAGCGCGCTGCGGGTGCTGGCCGCGGTGCAGAGGGGCCGCGCGCAGGTGAGTGGGGCGCGCGGGGGCGGCCACGCTCCCAGCCGGGATGGCGCGGTGTGTGGAGCGGCCGTGGGACGTGGAGTCCGCAGAACGCTGGTCGGTCTTCCCCGCTTTCAGGAGGCTCAAGGCCCGGAGAGAGACGCTTTGGGAAGGGTGGGAAAAGGGCCCCTTGGGGTAGCTAGAGTTGGTTTCCACCCGCGCGCACAGTGTGCGCCACCGACAGGTGACTCTGACCAAAGTTTAGTGCTGCATGGCCAAACTCTAAGCCAGCTCCCAAGAGGGCAGATGACTGGCTTGGTTCGGTTAGGTTGAGTCCTTCATTGCAGGCGGCTGCACAGGAGCTTCTGGATATGGTGGTGTTTACTCTTAAACCTGCTCAGGGACTGGCTTTGCTTTTCTGCATAAAGACTTTACAGCACTGTGATTTCAAGGCAGTGACTATAGAAGATTGAAAAGACAGCTTCATTGTCCCCATGGCAACGCGGCTCCTTCCAGCAGCCACCAAAAATTCCAGAAAGCTGCAGACCAGCAATCTCCAGGAATGTTGAACTGAGCACAGGGTGTAAATCCGTGGGTGTTAAAGACTGGGGTCTGACCGCTGGGAATGTTTGTCCTCTCAGCCTTGTTCCTAGAAAAGGGCCAACTGTTCTTGTGATTCGTAGTTAAAAAACAAAACAAAACAAACAACAACAAAAAAAAACAACTTTACTAACTTAGGGGGGAAATTTTTCGAAAAGTGCTATAACAATTTAAGGACTTGTTATCAAGGTAGGCTCCCCCAAGAAAGGAAAGAGGCTGCAGACCACCTCCCCGCTCATGTGGAGAATTGGCAATTAAAAAAAAAAAAAAAACTAGACTTTTAAAGTTTTCAAATACGAGGGATATTTTTTCTTTCCTCCAAGATGAGTTTTTTTTTTTTAAATCATAAAATAGGGATAGCAAGATGGGTCAGCGAGTGGAGGCACTTGCCTGACGAGCTGAGCTTGACCCCCCCCAGCCCCAAACGATGGAAGAGAGAACCAACACCCCAATTTGTCCTCTGGCCTCCACAGGCAAGCATACCCACAAGACAAATGTGGTTTTTTAAATCATAAAATAGATTGCATTTTCATGCTGTGAGTCACCCCTTAAGGAAAAATAAAACCCATGGCATCTTTGCAAAATTAACTCTCCAAACCCTAGTGAGTTCGGAAAAATCCATTTTCTTTCTCTTCCCAAAGAGCTCTGGTACTGTTCGTGATCTCTAGTATGTTCCCGAACTTTTTCTCTTATTCCTGAACTTTAGGAACATAAAAAGAGCATACCTTATGCCAGAAAGAGAGAGAGAGAGAGAGAGAGAGAGAGAGAGAGAGAGAGAGAGAACTAGAACCCAAGAATTGGCCTTCCTTGAGAAACGGTTCTGTGTTGTCTGTTTCCCCTCTTACACTTCCTGACTTTGAAACGTTCATGTGATTATAGGAGCCAAGGAAAAAGGTCAATGCCAAGACTCCCTGGGGACCAGAATGGTTTGAATGTCTCCCAGGAAGTCAGTGCAATTCTTTTCCTCCATTTGTCTGCCTGGTTTGAAAGTCACCAGAGAAAGGCCCTTCCTCCATAGACCATCAAGCTGGCTCCTCTGAGAATGTCTTAAAACTTCTGACCAGGCCATGCTAGGGCACTGCAGGGAGGCAGGAACAAAGGGGGGTGGCTGATGGGTGTTCACTGAGTTTCTGGAACGAATCCAATGGAACAGCAAAAGGTGTGTCGTGGAAACACTTTGTACAGGCTCCCATTCACACCAGAGACCCACACAACCTGGAGACTTTACAGGCTGCTGTTCACACCAGAGACCCACACAACCTGGAGACTTTACAGCTGCGTACCAGAGCCCAAAACTGGAGCTTTGTGTTCACACCAGAGACCCACACAACGAGACTTTCCAGTGTGTTACACCAGAACCACCTGAGACTTACACAGGCTGCTGTTCACACCAGAGACCCACACAACCTGGAGACTTTACACAGGCTGCTGTTCACACCAGAGACCCACCCAACCTGGAGACTTTACACAGGCTGCTGTTCACACCAGAGACCCACACAACCTGGAGACTTTACACAGGCTGCTGTTCACACCAGAGACCCACACAACCTGGAGACTTAATTTTAATTTTTAGTTTTATTTATTTATTGTATCGTGTATGAATGTACTGTTCTGAGTGTAGGTCATTGTGGCACCCGTGTCGTGTAAGTGCGCAGAGGTCAGAAGAAGGTTCGATTCCCCTGGACTGGAGTTTACAGACGGTTCTCAGCGCATGTGGGGAGCTGGGGCATCGAACCCGGGTCCTACTGCTAGTTTCCTCCTACTTTAGAGGCTGGATATAATTTGTATTCTATCAATAACACCATGTCATTTTAACCGTCATGTCAGATGATAAAGTTACCACAAAGTGAGTTACCACCACATTATCTTAGGGACAGTCCATCGCCCAGCAGCAATTTTTTAAGCATTGTATGCTAGCCATTAGGCTCAATTTTGTGCCCCTATAAGATTTAGGGTAGCATGGTTACAGAAGGCTTCTTTGGGATTCAGTCAGTTTTGAAGTGCCCAGATGCCTAGGTGAGGAACAGTCTCAGTGTGTCTGGGAACAGCTTGACTACGGTGACTCTAGGAATTGCTCCAACGGCAAGAGCAGCCACAGTACTACAAGATAGGCAAGGGCCCCACTGGACGGCCGCTTCTCATCCCACAAACACATTTAAAGTATATTTATTTATTATGTTTTGAATTTTATTTGTATAAGGTATCTTGCTGCATAGGCTGTTGAAAGTACATACCGGCATCATGAAATGCCTTCGAAGTCCAGAAGAGGGCATCAAACCACTAGCAGAACTGTAGTTAAGGTACAGTTGTTTGGCCCTATGTGGGTGCTAAAGATCGAACCCAGGTGCTCTCTGTAAAAAGCCAACCAGTGCCTGCTTAACCACTGAACCAGTCTCTCCATTTCCCCTCCCCAGACCACCAACCCCAAGTCCTATTTAATGAACCTGCTTGGGATATAGGCCATGAGAGCACACCGAAAAGCAGGAGTGGATGGTGTTTCAGAGTGTGCCTCAGCTATCTGGGTCGTAAGGAGGGATTCAGTTCTTGAGTGAACTTTTCATTTTTTAAAAAAAAATGTAACCGGAGCGTGGTGCCGCACACCTTTAATCCTCAGCACTCAGGAGGCAGAAGCAGTGCATCTCTGTGAAGTTCAAGCCAACCTGGATGTACAGAGCGTAGCTCCAGGCCAGCTGGTACTACAATAGGGAACGCTGTCTCACAAATGCCAAAAAAAAAAAAAAAAAAAAAAAAAGTTGTAGCCCCAAAGATTTCTAAGACCTCTTCCTGCTCTTGCAGCTTCTTGGTTCTGTCGAATTCTCCTACAAAAGCCCTCATTCTAGAAGCACTGTTGCCCTCTAAGTGGTTACCATGCGGCAAGGTCGCTGCAGTAGGAATTGCTCTAGGAAAGTACAAGGCGAATCTGATGGAGGGAAAACGACTCAGCTTTGGTTTCCAGCTAACTGTTCTCTTGCTTCTCCTAGCTGATTCGCCTTCTTTCTGCGTCCATACAAAAAATGGTTTCTGCTTCTCTCAAATGCATGACACAGCCTCAGGACCGCACTTGGAGTGGTGGAAGATTCTAGATGGTCCTGGGGGTTCTTATGCCACCCAGCAAATTCTAGGAACGTCGCCCCTGCCCATGAAACCAGTGTCGTCACTGATATTTAGAGATTTGCTTAAAGTTTCATGGGCACACACTTCCGAAGAAGAAAGCCAGTTCATTCAAAACTCAGCTGTTGCTTGGGAATTGGTCACTTCAGATGAGGGCCCTGTTTCCCACCCTTGAGAAACAGTAGTTGGAAACACCATTCAAATAGCAAACTGTTTGGGGGAGGGAGGGTCTGCCCAGTCCCCATTCCAATTAAATTTAAACCAGTAATAGTACATGCATGCCTTTTATTTTGATATAGCGCTGTTTAACTGGAGCTCCGTAGGGGTCTTTTTTAGCAAGAAAACACACCCGTAGAGCACCTTTTCAATTTCTATTTTCAATTTCTTATTTTTCTCACGACAGCAGGGTGAATATTTTGCAAAGGATATACATAATCCTCTACGCTCATTTGTCTTTCCCCAGTCTTGACTCATTCACACCCAGTTCGAGAGCAAGAGTTGTAGAGACAAATTTACCAAATTCTTCGTAGCACATCGAACTTGGACTTTGGGCATGAAGGACTTTTTGTGCCTGTTCTTTCCAGCTTAGCTAACATTTAATCCTCTAGTCGGGTAGTAAGTGGGCCTGGCAGAGCAGGTCTGAGGCAAAGTCTGCTAGCTTTTGGTCAGCATCAGGGCGCCCTTGGGCGGGCTGGGAGACGCAGCTGCTGCTTTTACCGGGTTTTCCCTGCAGCTAGGATGGAGCTTGGGCCCAGGGCCACACAGTTACACGAGCTCCCTCTAAGAAAAACTCCAGCCACTTCAGTCTACGGAGCTCTTTAATACAGTATTATTCACCTAATTACTACTCTTCTTGAAGTCTTCTCTACATTAATGTTGGATAATTTCGCATGGTGTTGCCAGAGTGGGACCATTCAAGACTAGAGGCAATGCATTATAGTGGAAACAAAAGAGCTGGAAATTCAAGAGGCTGGCAAGTGCATATGAAGGGATAAGCTAAAGATAATAATAATAGAGAACAGTGACGTTTATGTATCTTTCACTTAATTAGAACCAATCACTTAAAGTTGCTTCTTAGATCCATCATGAGTGGTCGTCATACTCAGAGCACAAGCATCCTGGCCCAGGATCACAGAATCTCTTGCAGCCCCCATCACTGGGAAGACCTGGGAGTGGGAGAGTCAGAACAGGGCCGCTTCGCTACGACATCCTGTCCCTTGCACCTAGTGTCCAGTTGTCTGAATAGGATGCCACAGGTGCACTCACGATCCCTCCGTCCATCCCTCACACACCCAGTCGTCCTACCCCATACACACCTCCAGGAGTTGTGTCTAATGGCTCCAGAGGGACAGAGTCATGAGTCTAGCATGTGTGTGGGAAATGGCCAACACGGATCTGGCACAAAACTTTGAGTACGCTTCCTTGTAATTATCCCAATTTAGCCTTATCCCGAAGGCATCCAAGGGTAATCTGTACCCAGATGAGATGAGAACAAGATAAAGAATTGTTCTCAGATTAAACTTCATAAATAAACTACGTTTTAAGACTTACGAAACATTTTCCATCTGTCACTATTAGCATGTTTTCCATTTGGCTTTTCAACATGTTAGGAGCCAGGGATATGTGTTCACCACAATGGTATTAATAGTTTCCCCAAAAGTAGAAGACCACCGCAGTGGAGACCTGATTTGTACAAGAGTTGGCTCGACAGACTTCCAGACTAAGTTCTCTGGAACTGTAATATCTAAAGTCTAAAAGATTCTTATTTCGCAGCAGTTTTGTCCGCATGTATAAACTGTTAGTCAGTTCACCGTTGTGCCGAGCCTCAACTATGTAAATAGCGCTCAGAAAAAGTAAAATCCAGTATCAACACTAAAACAGAGTCTAGCTGCGTTCTCTGACCAACCAGATCCTCCTGTCAAAAGACGAATTCTCCGTGGACATCACTCTTATACTATTCACTAAGCATAACTACAACTCTCCCACCACCGCCCTAAGCACTGCCCCAGAACGATGGGTACTCTCCCAGTCGCGGAGGTCAGACTAACTCGCCTCCCCATTGCAGGCCACTTCCCACTAGCCCTCCTATCCCTCCCTATCGCCCCCCCCCCTCTGCCCGCTTACCTCTTTAACATCATTCACAACACAAAATTGTGATAGCCTTGATTAAGTGCCCATTTGAGCCTTTCCATAACATGTGATGCGAAGGTAAATCTGCCTTGACTCTCAGCCAGGACAGATACTGCCTTCTTTGTTATCGTCTACTCTGCAGTTGCTTGGTATGAACTACTGCTGTCCTATCCATGATACTTGCAAGTAGTAAAGTTTGAATTTCATTTACATTTCAACAGTAAATGAGGACTTTTTCATGTTGTTTCAGAAATGGTGTCCGTAGGTCTGGGCTAAGGAAACAGTGCTTGACACTGGTCAGAGAGCTTGAAGACAGATATTCATGAGTTGTGCTCACTTTCGCCCATGGGACCGTCCTAAAGGTTACCACGCTGCCCAGTTGCCTGCTTTTAAATGTCCTTTCTAGCTTCATATCTGGTAAGATAGCAAATGTCATGCTATTCCGGTAAAGCTCTCCCTCTTCACTTTATAAGGTTACTTCTATGAGTCAGGCTCAGTTGGAGACAACTCATTTGTGAATAAAAATGTTCCATTCTTATGTTCTAGACAGAGACAGGATATTACATTATACCCTGGAATTATCTTACTGCATTCCTCTCCTTTCAGGCAAGCCTAGATAAAACAAATGTAGTTTATAAGTTACACAAGCAGTTACTTTCAGCTCAAGGCCTCAAACCAGTAGAGTCCAAGGAGATATCTTAACCTGCGGACACCTTCATGTTAACAGCCTGACTTAAACAGAGCTACAGCAAACTGGTACTATCCCTTTGGCCAATTCAAGGGTCTGAGTTGCTTGTGCGGGGTTTATTTTAAGATTTTATTTATTTTTATACCGTTGTATGAACATGTTACTGTGTCTGCATGTAGATCTGCTGCCCAAACACCTGTGGTCATGTCTTACTGCGTTCCTGCAGAGGTTTCAGGAAGAGGTCGATTCAGGCTTCCCTGACATATACTGTACAGTTCCTCGTCCATGGCATTATTGGTATGTTTACTATGTGTGTAATCTCCACAGAGACCAGGCCCATGAATCTCGCAGGGCTGGGAGCGTTGTAATCACCATGTCACTCTAACGAGATTCTCGGTTGCTATTTGCCCAGAGTTCTTCTGCTAACCGCATGGTTCTTACCAACTTCTACCCAGTCACAATGGTGTCGTCGAGGAGTTGAACTTTGACCTCGGCAGTAGGAAGTCCGCCTCAAGAGGGCAGATACCGGAGTGGCATCATATGAAGGCCAGGAAAGCAGGGTTTCTGGTTTGTTTGTTAGGGATTCATAGGCAGCTTCTCGGGAGGACTACACCGACAGTAGACACTCAATTGAACGCGAGGGTGCGCAACTCTGATGGGGTATCTTTGCACTAGTCTCTGCTCTTGAGGGAGAGATCACATGTCTAAAGTTGGTTTGTTTGTTGGTCTCTTTGACTCTTCTTCTCTCTTCTTATGTTATGCGCCTCATTCAGCTCTGTTACTGTCAGAGTACAAGTAGTACATTTACCCTTTTGTTAATACGAGTTTGACTCCTCAACATGCAAGGGCCGTGCCGTATGCGTTATCTCTTAGTGCCATGTCGCCGGGAGATGTCAGATTGAATGAGACCGAGGAGTTGCGGATCACTTTATATCGCAAGAAAGAGCACCGTCCACACACCCTAGAGATATCAGTGTGATAACTATTACTAGGAGCACTGACCTCTTCTGGAGAACCCAGGTAAGAATGCTAGAGTCATCTGGTAACCAATCCCGAGAATGGTGGAGGTCGCGCGAGATGCAGGTGGTCTTATGACAAGAGCACTGAACCACTGGGCTCACTGGTAGGTGAAAGTCACGCAACTTTCCTGAGACCAATTCATGCTCATTAGCTTTATTAAAAGGATGCAAGAAAGATACTTGCAGCGGAACTGACACAAAGAACCTGGGTTGGGTAAGTTCGTTCGGTGCCTGTAAGCAACACTGACCAGCATGAGATCTTAGACCAGATGCACCAAAATGGGAACTTTGCCTAAGGATAATACATCCCCAATTCCCAACTACCAGAATCTCGTGGAGCTAGGGCCCTATAGTTATTATTTTCTGTTGGTCCCAAGGTTTCCGGGAGGGGCTTGACCTAAGGTGTCTCCTTAAAGGATATAGGTGCAGACACGGCAAAGAAGTGCAGCCTGTAATAATGTTCTTAAGCCACTCTATGTGAACGCGATGAGAGGTTAGAGTAGGGAGTCGCGATGGTGCTCCGGGGGCGGGGGAGTAGCTGGACTGAAATAAGGAAAGAAGGAATAGGAGAGATGTCATGTAGGGTTAACTGGCTATCTGCGAGGGATGCTTCTTAAACCAGAAAGCCCAGGGAGGCACCTTTGGGTCCGTAGCTTTTTCTAGACTGCAGAGCTCGACAGTGGAAGCCAACAACTGTCCCTTAAACCCATATTCTGACTTTCTAGAACCTGCGGTAGTGAGTATCTACTTCCTGTGGGGTGCTAGCACTGGTGGGTTAAGTTCTATCATGAAGGCGAGTATTAGGAGCAAAGCCGACTATATCGAGTATACTTTGATACCTGTGCTGAGTCACATAATGCCATCAGTACTGTGTTCACTGATAGATGCCCGTCCGGCCCTTTAGGCCTGACTTTGTGTTCATATCACACAGTGAGGGTATTCTATATTGGCAAACATGCCACAAAGATTTCTGTTCAATTCAACAACCTTGGCTATTTTACTAGGCTAAATAGTGACAACAATAAGCAAACTATAAAACAAAGTATATGACCCACAGATGTAAAAGATACTAACTTTGCATATGGATACTATCTTTCCTAGTCTGCTACTGAGGTAGGGAGTCTGGCATTTCACATCACAAACTGTAATTGCACCTAATGAGCAGCACCCACTAGCGATTAGGGCAGCTCAGATTGATACCCTTCTGGCTATACATCAGTGGGATATCCAGCATCTGGATGACTCAGCTTGCTTAGCATTGTTAGAGGCACCAAGAGTATGTTGGAGAAGTATTATATGTAAGCCTTAGAGGCTTAAACCACATTAAAACGTTAGTACGTTCATATTAGGGTTGCCGGTTGGACAGGCAGAAATACGCTCGGTGAGTTACAAAGTCAGGCGCAAGCTTTAACGCTGGGCGGGTTTTGGTGCATGCCTTTATCCTAGAACTTGGGAGTAGCGTCAGAGGCAAGACGGGTAGATGCTTGTGAATTCAAGGTATCTAGCCTGTCATACCTCGAGAAGAGAGAGTTCCATAGACCAGCTGGAGCCTAACCAGGAGAACACCACTTGTCTCATGAAGAAGGGACAGAAAAAAAAAAGAGTCACCTTCTGCTCTTACCGAGAACCCAGCTTCAGTGTCCACCCACTCCACATGGTAGCAAACCACGCTATAAAAACTATTGATAACTCCAGTTCCTAGGGGAATATGCACTCACAGGGACATTGCACACACGGCATATATGCATTTTAACCATACATGTAGAAGCAATAAACAGCACAAACATATATAATAGGGAATAAATATTTTAAAGGCGAGAATTAGACTTTGTGTAATCTAGTTGGTCTAGCTATCAATCTTCAAAAATATTGCTTATGCTTGTAGGGGTAAATAAATAAATTAGAGAGTGTCTCGTTTGTAGTTCCCTTGCGGTGTCATTTTTAAATAGGTCTGCGATTAGAGCGACTCATATTTCAATGCATTTTATCTTAAAACTTAGCATAAACAAGGAGAAAAATAGGGTAGAAGAAATAACGCGTGGGACAAAACTGGACTCACTTAGATGGTCCAATATGGTAAACTTAATTATATAAGATCTCAGACTAGTTGTACCAGAGTACTTGTAGAGGGAAAAGTTATAACTCTGATCCAATTAGTATGATAAATGAGGACATGACTGTGTTGGGTTAAATTGATTGGCCAAGCTTTTTACTGAGAAAATAATGAACATCAATATGAGTGAGATACTGCTCGATATTGATAGAACTCGTGTTAACTTCCTTTCTTGGTCCGCAATTATAACTATAAGGGGAGTGCCGATTATCCGATAGGCAATGCGCTGACTCCCACTTGGCTTTTAGGATTCTCTCTGTGGTTTGTGAACCTGGGAGGTTTTTTTTGGCAGTAAGGTCAGAATACTAGTGGAAATTTATTAAATGAAATAAATCTTAAATAAGCTTTTAGAAAGGTTCAAGGGCATTGCGTTCACGAGCATGAGGCCCTCATGGGTACTCACTGCTGTCCTCACCCTGATGCTGAAATCACCCCACTGTCGCAGGTTGGATCACACTCTTGTATATGCTGCCCACCCATCTGATGGCTCTTAGATTGACGCCCTCCTCTATCCAGAGGCTGCAGATCGGCTGCCACAGATCCCTAAGTGCCATCGTGGTTGAAGCCGCCTCTGTTTTACTAATGCCCCCTAGGTCAGGTTATCGGGAAACGAGTTAATTAAAGAGGAATATTCTTCTTTAACTTTGATGCTGTTTATTAATCTGGTTGGTGAGTATCTTACACCTATTCTCTAGGAGGCCTAGTTGGAACACCCGAAGAGTCAATAAAATTGGGTTCACAGTAAGCGGGAAGCAAGCTTGGGTAGAATCGGTATCACATTCGGGAGTCAGTGCACGCTGACATCTCTACTCGCAAGGTGTCGTCCACTCATGCAGGCAGGAACCGCCAGTGAAACTCATGTTAAGTGGCGCTGTAGTCACGATTTTCTGAGTATCAGCACCCGATAAGCAAGGTAATCACAGTAAATTAGAAGCTGGGTTTCTTAATATCTAAAACGACTGACATCAGTCTTGCACGCTAGTGATTCGTAGCGAAGTACCGTAATTAAATATTCCAAAGGTCACAAAGGAAACAGCGTAGAGTTTGATAAGTCCACAGACTATGTGGATCGCAGCAAAAAATGAGCAAACACGCTGCGAAAGCTGAGCATGTTCACCTCCATCCTTTTCTCCACATTGTTTTCCCCACATGCCCACAAGCCTCCCACTCAGAGTGGGGCAGCATTCTATCACCTACTATCTCAATATATCATTATGATGAATACGCATAACCAACACAACAGTTTAATCTTACACTAGAAATGTGAAGGTTCGTCCTCACCGCACACCCCACGACAGATGGTTTTAGCTCTCCGATGTGGTTGTCGCGTCACGCATCTCGTCGGAGATCCTATCAACCTGTGATAGACCATCGAGCCCAGAGACTCTGTGCTTATAACTAATGTATCCTTGCAAGGGCTGACTTGTTGGCGTTGGGATAGCTTTAGAGTGGTCAACTTGAGCATCCACCTGGGTTGGAGGGAGTCTGCATATTGGGGAGAAGTGGCTCCAATCTAGGGCATTTTCTAGTTGTCTCTTGTTTTGGTGGGACCAACCAAGCCCTGTGCTTTCTTTTCTGGCCAAACATCTGGGGAGTAGCTGTCTTTGGTAGGTGTGGTCGAGCAGTTGATGGGTAGGGCCCACCTATAATAGGGAGGGGTGCCATCGCTGCACTGGGCAAAGCCGATTGTTGTGTACCCATAATACACTGAAGGGTCATGGGTCTGGGACATGAAGGTCCCAGGGGCGCAAAGTCTAGTGAACAGCATATCCTCGCGATTTGGCCTGTGGCGTTCAGCTGCCTGTCCGCCGAGGTGTCCCTGCCTCCTGAGTGTCCTGCTCTTGGGGCATCACACGCTCAGAGAGCCTGTGGTAAAGTCGTCACAAAGTTGGGTGGGTCTCTCTGAGACTTGGTGACGCACAAACGAGGAAGACCTGGTGTAAGCTTGAAAAAAAGACCCTTTCCCTCCATCGTCTGCTCAGATTGGTTGGTGGCTTCTTCAGGTTCTTTTTGTTCGAGCAGTGTGGCGAACAGGCAGCACGAGCACACGTAACTAGTGCACACTTGACCTTAAGTTGGTTATTGTTGTGGGTTATCATGGGGTATTTAGAAAGTGGTTGAGCACTTTTATCAGGAAGTGTAATTGCCGCACGGACCATCTGTGAGCTCGACGTATTTTTAGTCTCTGTTTTATTTCCATTTGTAGATAATACTGGTTGCATATCTCAGATCATCCTACAATGTAGAATCATCCCAACATCAGTCAGTCTCAGCGCACACACTTCTTCCCCTTTCCTCTTTCGTGCTTCTGCCTCTCGCCTGCAGCTGCCCTCAGCACGCTGGTCCAGTAAGTCTTAGACAACATGCTCAGACAGGAGCCACGCCGTCCCGATGGGTCTATGGGAGAAGCCTTTCTCTGGGTGACCGTTCAAACCAGGCCAGACAAGTCGGGTGCAAGAACTCTGCCTGGACTTCTGGAGACTTCAAGACCGATTCTGGTCCGACCAGGAGCTTGGCGATTGACCTCTCGATTGTTCTCGTCTGCGACTCCTACTAATGCAATGAACGTTCGAAGTAGCGGGAAGTGGTAAGAGGGGGAACAGACAAACACCCAGAAGGTCTTCCTCCACCAGGGGCGCACTACCCCACCCCACCCATTTCTCCCAAACATTGCATTCTGCTCATAACTGTCACATGCATCTTTTCTCAGTTTTGTGGATTTTTTTAGTCTATAGTTGTAATCCATGAGTTACATCAGTCATCCTCGTGCTAAAAACAAATTTGCGGGCTGTTGTGCCAAACCCCCACAGCCCACCATCCAGTGGGGGGGTGGACGGGTTGAGGACACTCGGATTTATAACATCAATTCAATACGTGCGACGTCGCTTTCACTACGGAGAAATGGCCGTTAGGAGGGACCCTGTTCTACTTGCCCGGTGATTTCAGAGGCATCCACTGAGGGTCGTCTCTTTGCGAATGTGCCCCTTGCATATTAAAAGGGGACTTATTACATCTCTTACTAAGTTCAGTCTGTCCATCGATTAACAGGAGAGTAAGCTAAGGCAGTTGAACTTTCTTAAATAATGATTTCCTATATTATGTCGGGCGCTGAGAGAGGGATAGGCTTCAGACGGATTGAGAGAGAAGAAAATAGGGTGCTCTGCTGTAAGAGAAAATTTCCAGCACCACAGCATGGCAGCTAAACACCTTCATGAGACTGATCCCAGCTCCAAGCGGGAGACCCAAATACTCTTTCTGAGCTCCTCGTAGGGCCTCAGATGCATTGCACAACACTGGTAGACTACATACATGCAGGCAAGGCACGGACTCGATACACAAAAAAATCATAAGAGAAAAGGTAAAATATATAAGAAGTTATATTTTATGCCAAACTTTCTCAAATGTTCCTTTCTGAAAAATGGTCCTGTTTATTGTCATCACGAGCAGGTCTGTGCAGATAGGCAGCGTCTACACGATTACTAGGGGAGTGGTAGATCTTGCCGCCTGTGAGCATTGTCTCTCTCAGATTAACATTGGTGGTTTTCTAATTGTGGATGACACTCTATGACAAGAACTCACGTTCGCCTTTATTTCACCGCCCCATGTGAGTGATGGCCCTCGACTCTTCTCCTGAGTATGATATCATATTATCTTGTCCTTGGATGCCTGGCTGCCATCTAATGCTGTCACTCAGTAACTTCGAGGGTGGTCCTCACATCACCAGAGCTAAAACAGTATCTCGAAAGTAAAATGGAGTCCCAGGACCAACAGCAAACGTCATCACTTGTTAAATCAGCATCGGCATCAGCTGGAATTGGTTACAATGCAGTTCTCAGACCACACCCCAGATTTACTGAATTAACACTCTTCGGGTAGGCCTAGCACTCTGTGTTTAATAACACCACCCCACCTGGGCATTCTGCCAAACACCCACTGCTCTACAATAAAGTCCCTGTAAAAGACCCCTCCAACATGGCCCCTGGCCAGCACTGGGGAACGGGTCTAGTGGGTCTTCAATATCACTCTTCTGTCACCTAGCACTAAACGAGATCAACCCCAATCGGCTGGGCTGTCTGCTGCTGCCTGGCCTCCGCACGGTCTACCAGGTGCCGGACGGCAGCTGGTGCGCTCTGGTCGTTTCGTGGGCGTTGGGTTCCTCAATCTGGACTTTCTCCATCCCTACCCTGGGTCAAGGCCCTCGATCTTCGCTATCCATGTCATAACTCAGTTCCACAAAAGGGTCGGGCACCCTAGGGCTCCTTCTCGAGTCTTGACCTTCTTTATCGTCTAACTAGGTGTTATGGAGGTTACACCTAAGGGCCCTACGAGGTAGTGTAATGCCCCTATTCTCTCTATTGTAAAGTAGAGCTTCTCTGTGAGAATGTAATCACGGGAACGATGAGCGTCTCTACAATTTTGGATCAGCCTGGGCCCAAGTCAATGTGCGCATGTGTCTTTATAATAAAAGAGTCTGTGTGAGAGGACGTGGTTACGCTTGAGAGAGGAAAAGAACATGCATCTCAGGGTGGCAGGGAAGAAAGGGCTGAGGACAAAGGAAAGTAATCCCTCGTGCTGAGTTTTGATAGCAACTTTGATAAAGTCCCCGGTAGGTCAGGTGTGTATTGCTTTATATGGATCAATGGAGTATGTCTTCCTGGTTCTACATAGGAAGTGGTGAGATATGATGCCAGCACTAATCTTCATCACCATCTATGGGTAAGGCGTGCCGGCAGGAGCTAGTCTTGCGACAGGTGGATGCACGTTGGACTAGCTTGTCCGCCTCTTTCGATCATCTTACTGTGGGGGGAAGCGAACGCTACAACGCTTTGACCATAATCTAATATCTCCTTGTAAATTTTTTTTTATTATTTTTTTCTTTGTATATGGTGTTTTTTTACTTAAGACGGGATCTCCGACTAAGATTAAGTCTCCTCAGCCTGCCGCTACTGGATACTCACTGATGATAGAAGCCATGATGGCGCTTTTCTGAACTCACAGAGAATCTGTTCGCTGTGCCTCTTGCTCCCAGTGCTGGGATGTTTTAAGGAGGTAGGTCCCACGCGAGTCTACTTACCTATTGTCTAGAGGGCCACCTAGCTTTTCGGTTCCTTTTGTTATAAAATGTTGGCTAGCACACTAACACTTCTCTGTGCCTGTCTTTGCCTGGAGTTAAAAATAGCTTGCTATAGTAGAGGTCTCTGAGACTCTAAAACGTAACCCTTGGTTCTCCAGGCATAACAAAGCACGAAGACCCACACCAGGCCAAGATTGAGAACCCAGGCGTCAGAATGATACTTCCATTTCACATGCGGGTCGTCCGACACTGTGGCCCTATAAGTCCTGCTCCTTCCATCTACTTGGTGAGCTCCCTCGTGTTTCCCTCCTAACACACGCCTCCCTGTGGTTAACCTGGTCTGTCGGTAGCACACGTCAGCAGAAGTCTTTTTCAAACCCCTCTTTCCATTCATGGTTGTCAGATAAAGTCCTCACTGTACCCATCAGAGGCAGCCCTTGCCCAGCTAGTCAGCCCGGGCGTGAAGACCATAGACGTCGAGCCTTCTAGTCTACCCTCTCCTCAGGGCTCCTCACCTCCTGTACCCGTCTGTGCCTGGGTGATTGTTCACAGCTCCCTTCCCCATCCCAAAGACGGTTGCTCCTTAATCTTCAGCGTTGAGCTCAAATGTCAAGTCCCAGATCCCTAGACTAGATCAGTTCTCCTTTCAAAACTCATAAGTCAACTCTAATCAAATAACCATGTCTACAGCAGCATATTAAGTCCTTCCTGCATAGGGAGACTCTGTCTCACAAAAGACAAAAAAAAAAAAAAAGGGTTTTCTCTATGGCTGCCACAGGGCAATGATGGGTGCTATTGTTTTGTTTCTGTTGCCATGCAGCCTAGCATCAGGGCTTGTGGGATATATGGTAGAACCGGTAAATTCCTGCACATTCTAGTGCTGCTGAACTGACAAGGCCGCGTAGCAACATTGTTATCTTCATCATCACTAAATTCAAGGACCGGCTCGCCGGATGCTGACTTATCTCCCCCCAGCCAGCAAAGCCCCCCTCAATCGGAACTTGTGACTTCAAGGCTGACGAGGAAGGAGCTGGAGTCGGCCCACTATTGGGGGAAGATGACTCAAACAAGACTTTACTGCCTTGCTATGCAGGGTGCATAGAAAGCAGACATAACCAAAATATGACTAATGGATCCTGATTTCTGGTCACGAATGCGCAGAAAGCCCCTTCTTCTAGATCGCTCGCCTGGTTGAGAGGAATCAAAATTAAGTCCAATTTAATATCACAAAGTAGGCAACTTCCTGCGGAACAGGGTGCTAGCGAGAACTAGACTTCAATTTCTAGGGTGACGAGCCCTCAATGGATCCGGATGTGTCTGGTAGTTTTTTCCCTATAGAGGACACGAGCTTAATGGGCTCGGGGGACGATATTCGAAAACCGTCTGTTCTCCATGTGTTTAAAAAACAATATAACACAAACAAAACAAAAATAACATTAACCCCGTAGTAAGTAGTTCAACCATAGTGCTACCAGAGCCTATCTTAAGCGTTTCTAATGAAATGGGCAGTTAAGTCCGAGGCGTGGTGGGCGCACGACTTTAAACTAGCACTCGAGGACGCGCCGAGAGGCCAGGTGAAGATCCCTTTGATGAGTTCGAAGGTCCAGCCCTGGGTCACAGTAGTGAGATGATCGCTTAGGTCAGTTGGGGCTACTATGGGAATCGCACTGTCCGAAAAGACCAAAAAAAAAGAATGAACAACACACACAAGAAAAATCACAGATAAAAAAATGGGCGCTTGTATCAAGCGTCATGAATGAGCAGGTCCTTTGAGTGCTTCTGTCAGCTAGTCAGCTGATTGGCTACAGATGCAAAGCTAACGTCCGTCGGGTTCTTCTCATTCAACAGATCATCCCTGGAGGATCGGATCCACTTCCATGCTTCAGGGGCCTCTGCTGAGAAGCTGCATCTCTCATGCTTGACTGAGCATCTTGCCCAGTGCTCTGCGACCTCCACCACAGCTGCTCCTATCCTCCAGCTCTGAAGACCTTCAACCTCCCCGTCCGTCCTCATCTATTTCTGTCTTGCAACTCTTCACCTCAAAGCCGTCCCCAGCCTCATACCAAGAGACCTGCGTGCCCCTTTTGGCTGGGATGCCTGGCTGAGGTGAGGAGGATTCGTCAGGAGGCACAACTAATGCGGTCTCACGACACTCATATTATAAAAGGGCTGTTACCGTACATGAGCAAAGAACGTCTCACTGGGCCCGTCGCGTTACACATCAGCACACCATGTCCCAACTCAGTCAGACCTTTTCTAAGGGAGCCAGGGCCTTTTGTCGAACACCACATGAAAACCTCTTAAGGGAGACGCTTAATTGAGTCAGCACTACGAGCGGGCCTATACAGACCGTGAGGAATCGGACCTTACATATATGCTGTCAGGCTAGATCCCCAGGCCAAAAGGGACTTGTTGGCAACATCTCCACCTCACTATTCCCCAACCCTGGCCATTTGGGGCTCGCCGAACCTGAAGCGGTCTGCATGTCTCTCCGCACCCGCGCCATTATCAATGACGTGAACTCGTCTTCCTTACTCGCCCTTGGAGACTTGCAAGGCATGGAGAAACTGTCCGCACTGGGAGGCAATTGCACTCGCCTGGAGCTAGACTCCAGACCCGTACTTCTTTCTTTAGCTTTGGCTTGACAGCGAGCACCCTTGACACACAAAAGCCGTGGTTTTGCTTCACCAACTCTGAGAGGGTGTCCTGAAAAGCAAAACGACTTATTTAGCTATTGCGTGCTTGACCAGAGTAATGGCACAAAAGCAGCTAGGTGCTCATGGTTAGCGATCTGCATCGTTGATGCTGCCTGAGAGTCCTGAGGCGGCAGGGCCTGGGCCGAAACGACGACACTCCCCGTTACGCGTGCATGCAAGAACGTGTCGCAGCTGCCGGCCCTTGCTCGTGAGCATCTTACCGTGTATGGGATCCAAAGCAGCGTTTCGCTATCAAGAGTCGAGGCTGTGCGCACGCGTGAGAGTACCGCATGTCAGTAGAAGTTCCATTTTGAACCAGCTATTCGATCTGTGTGAGCAGCGTATCAGCTACAGAGAGCACAAACCGTACTGATGATCAGAAGTCGGGCCATCGTACGCCCGGCGGTGCCGAGGATCCGCCGTGGGTGCCGCGACGCCTGTTCCACGGACTGCGCATTCTAGCACTTGCTGAGGCTTAGGGACATGGTCCAGGCGGAATCTCCTGGTGCCAGTGTCTACCATGGCGGCCGAACGCCTTCTACAGAGCTCGAGGCTGTCCAGTAAGGCACCAAGGCTGAGCGTAGGCGCCGAAGAAGTGGCAGAGCCGGGCGGGCGAATGATGGCGTGCCAAAAGAGAACAGTGAGACACCACCGAGGAGCAAAAAAAAAAAAGAGACTCGTTGATGCATGTGTTTCTCCTCTTGGGAGCGAGGCAGGAGGCTTCACGAAGGGCTTTGATGCAACGTGGCTAGGTTGGGCAGCTCACCTAGCTCACTGGACCGGGCTGCGGTGCCCTACAACACAGGTGACCGCCTCACTCCACACATGGAGCGTGGCATCATGCAGCACGTACCGTCGGTCTGCCGGGCGCCGAGCGCAACTGACATGTCACACACAATCAGGTACGCCCACTGGCGAGGGTCTCGACGACTGTTCAAGCACATGCTCACCCTCTCGGTCCCCCACTGGCGAGCGTGACTGTCATCATTGCGCATCGAGCTACCATCTGCCAGGGGTAGAAGTGTCAACGACAGGTGAGCACCGCCACTGCGACTGACAACTATGATCGGAGGCAAACAACACAGGTTGCTGGCGACTCACTGAACCGCTCTGGGCACCGACGTTGACGGCCCCCTGTCACGGTGACCATAGCCTCACCGGACACAGCAGTACGGGCGGGGCGGCCTAGGCTGTCCCATCTGAGCTTCCGTATCCACACAGCGAGCGTTCGCTTATCGCAACTCCCGGGAGATTCAAAGCGGAACCTTCACCAGTTCCCTACTGCACCATATCAACACGGAGTAATCCCCGATGTCTACACTGAACGTTACCCACGACAGGAGCGTACTGTCCCGCGACGATTCCACTGACATGTCTACACACCTATACCCCACGCACGTGACGTGGGTCGACATCACAGTTACCGACACGAGAGTACCACTCGGACACCGATGTCACAGCACCAAATAGGCTTCATGAGGGCGGTCGCTGCCACTACAGAGCCTCGGACAAGTCGTCACACACAGTTGATGCAGCATCTCTCGATCTGACATCAAGCTGAGGCAGTACGTACGAGTACTCCTCTCGAGTTGCCATAGACTGTGACCATCGGTGCGCCCTAAATGTGTGCGGGCGTACGGACAGGCGCTCTGGGAGACGTGGGAATCAGGCAAGTGGAACACCAGCTCACTGCAGTGCTCGTTTACGCAGCAGAGAACACCAACGGACACACGGACGTCCAAGGTAAGTGGAGCAAGAAGGAGTAGATGGCAGCGGATGGATCCATTCTGAGAGCAGTCGTAGACATTTCTCAGATGGGTGCTGGGTACTGATCGAGTGATGACATAGTCAGTTGGCATGGTTGGGGTACTGGTCAATGGTTGGGGCAGTGATTCAGCGGGCTTACAGTGCAGAGTCAATAGGGTGTACCTAGGCGCAGTGGTGACATGGTCAGTGGTAGTGGCTGGGCGTGGGGTACGCTCGTCGTTGTGGACATCGGTCAGTCGCCATGAAACTGGGCCGCCGTATTTGGGTACGCTCGTGGAGCAGTATGGTTCAAGGCGTAGTCCGCGCGACACACTGTGGGCTTATCTTGTCTGTGGGTACGGTCAGGTAACTCCGGGTAACAATCTGTAGAGTAGTACATCGCCTCTCGGTGGACTGACGGGTTCACACCATGTGTGTTGGGTACAAGGAGTGACTGCACGAGTTGGCCTGACTGGGGTTAGTCTCCGAAATGTGATAATGAAATCCGTAGTGCAATGTGATGGCGCGCTTACAGTGTGTCGGACATGTGAATGCAACTCGAGTGGGCTACTACGGACGTGTCGTGAATGTCAAGTGCCAATAGGGGTACTCATTGCGCCTGTCGACATGTCCGATGTACGAGTGGCGCTAACTCGTGTGTAGTCGAGCAGTGTCAGTGATGTGGGGTAGCTGTGTGTAGACACGCTCGAGTGCAGGGGTGGGGTAGTAGTGTGTGACACGGTCAGGGGGAGTGGGGGGAGTTACGTGTGTGGCGACGTGAGTGGGAGGGATGGGTGAAACTAGGAGTGGTAGGCAAGACGAGTAGCTAAGTGAGAAGAGACGAGGATGTGGCCCATAATGCAATCACAGTTTATTAAATGGCTTGGATAATACTCTTCAAATAGGATGTAGAAAGATTCAGCACATGTTTGCTCTTTCATATTTTATTACTCTCATCTGTAGGGCAATCCTTGGAGACAGGGTCTAACCTGTGGTCTCGAGGACTCAGCCGTGCGGTAGCAACTTCCTCAGTAATTGCATCCACTCTGTAAGACCAAGCTTGGCGCTGGGAGAAGCCAGCAGTAGAGTCGGCGCCCTGCTTTTTGTGGCCTTCAAGAGCTAGGCAGTCGATCATGGAGGGCTACCGCTCTCTCAGGAAGCAAGAGGCGTTGCACTCACCTTTTCACCCACTTGGGCTGTAGATGTTGTCCATACGCCGGCGGTGACGGCGTCTGCACATAAGTATGTGGCTAAGCTAGAACAGAAATCTCGACTACCTGAGTAACGTAGTGTCTAGTCTGTGTTAGTGTACCTATAGAATCAGGACAGCCCTCTGTCCGATTGGCTTGGCCTCATCAAAAGAGAGGAGAGCTGCTGCGCAGTGGATATAATGCAGACGTAGACACCAGGGGATCGGAAGAGTGAACTTTGGTAGGGGAAGTTCAGCTCATAGTTTAGATTACATCAGAATGATCACCTGACATCTAGGGGGGACAGGAGGAGTGGTCTAGGTGGTGGCTCTCATTGCACACCACACGAGAGAGGCAATGCGTGGTGATTGGGACCAAGGGGCCGCTAAAAGGCTAGGAACACCTGCGTGCTAGTGCATAGATAAGACGTGGACAGAGGATAATCTGAGCATCTAATCTTAGGAGCATGTGGTGACAATATGATGACTATAGGCTCAGCGAGTCAATGCGAAAACTCAATCGCGTTTTGTTTCCCATAGAGTAGCCTATCCAGTGTGAACAAACATCGTTATTGTTCAGTGGTACCGCCCAAGGTCCTAGACCCAGGCAAGAGAGTGTGCTCGGGTCCAGACTCCAAGGACTAGTGCTGTGATGCGACAGCTAGGCTTCACATGGCTTCGTCAGGGCAGTCATGTAGAGGGCTAAGTAAGTCGAAGCAGTCACGTATTCCGCACTCTGGGGTGTGTGAGGTAGACGATGCCCCTTACGTTGTGGGAAGTACCCACCAGTGGCGCAAGCGTGCTGAGCGATGGATATTTTTGCACTTCGATACAAAAAGCCTCTAATGAGTACCCCCTGTCGAACGGTGAGATAGCTTGAGGTCAACGAAATTAATTGTAGGCCAGTGAGTCGAGGGTCATTATGGCCCTGGGCGTGTCATTTATAAGAGGATCTAGATACTACTTTCACGATGGGTGGGCACTCCTGCTTTAAAAGATTCCACCTCCGCTG
This sequence comes from Rhizomys pruinosus, assembly GCA_009823505.1. Lineage (NCBI taxonomy): Eukaryota > Metazoa > Chordata > Mammalia > Rodentia > Spalacidae > Rhizomys > Rhizomys pruinosus. Next base: position 611,394 of record VZQC01000911.1, on the reverse strand, counting down.
ATAGCATTTCTCAAAAATGAGACATAGTCCTTTTAAATGTGTGCATAATTGGTTGATGTATTATTTTGTGGTATGGTGGTAGAAGTTAGTAATCGACAGACGGGGGACTCGTACAGTGTATGGTCACGCAGGTCGTCTCTATGTAGATGTCGGGCTGAGCTCGAAGCAGAACAACCGGGCTTTCTTAAGGGGTGGTAGCCTGTCGATAGGACACAGGTGAGTAGTTCTTCCTTGGCCATGTACTTGGCGGGCTCAGTTATAAGGTTTTCAGGCCGCACCATGTGCCAGTGCTGGGGGATCCGAACCTTCAGCGGGATGGCAGTGCGGGCGAGTAAGGTATGTCATGTTGAGGGTGTCGGGTAGCGTATGAAGTAATGCTAGGCTATCTCCTCTCCAGCCCCTAAAGATGTCTTTTATTTTTAAAAGGTAAGTGTTATGTCTCTATGGGGTGTGGGTCAGTGTGATACAGTGTGGACATTTGCATAGGGAGCCTGTGCAAGAGGAAGAAGGAGTGAGGGGAGGGAGAAGGTGGACGGTAAGGCAACGGTGTTTGCAGGGATAGGAGCTGAAGCCTGGTGCCAGAGCGATGCAAGTATGCTCAGTAGCAACTGAAGTTATCGGGCATAGCCATACTACTCTCACGCACGAGGGCCTCTCTCTGAAACGATACCTTGGAGTGTGAAATTGCCTCTCGACCTCCATGCCAGGGATAGATTCTGGGTTGATAAGGTTGAGGTATAGAATCTCTCTCGATCGGACGTTTAGGCTATTGGCACAAGTCTAGTATGGGTCCAAAGTCAGATGGCCTGTACTTAGCCTCGAACAGTGGACTATGCACTCCACGAAATAGGATCCCTTCAATACATTGCATTTGATTGTAACTGCTATCCTTGCTTTTTTTTTTTTTTTTTTTTTTTTCTTTTAAGATATTTTTGTTTGGTATCCAATATATTCGAGACCAGTGATCTCCCTGATAATGCCGCCGCAGCTGACCATGAGAAAAGGTCACATCTGTGCACCCAGGGCTGGCCTTGAACTCACAAAGACTCCTACCTGCCTCTGCCTCCCTGCTAGGTGCGTGTATGTGGGGATTAAAATGGCGTGCGCGAAGGACAACGCTCTACACACGGTCTGGCCTTAACTTGCCGCATTTTATATGAAATTCTCTTAAGATGGTTTTGGTAGCACCTTCGGATTACTGGGAGTATTTTTTCTTGTTTTGTTTTGTTTTGTTGTTTTTTAAACTACAGTGTTGGAAATAAGTGAGGTTCCACAGTATAGCTCTCTGTCGGATATAAAGAGAGAAAAACCACCTAGACATATTCCAGATCCACATGAGAAGAGCTTTATCCTATGAATGAGTCCAGTCTGTCCCTCGAGGATGGACCCGCTGTTATTTCTATTGCTGATTACACTTGGCCTTATTTTTGGTTTCATACTCCACCCAGAGACCTGTTAACTCCTTAACGATTAATGCTTCTGACTTTTGTCGTCAACAGGAAATTAGGAATGTGGTATACGATCATTTTGGGTCTTGGTTTGTCGCTTGGTATTTCCATTGCATCAGCAGGCAGCGTAGAGAGTCGATGGCTTGTGTATGATCATTCTCACTCTAATCATTGGTCCTCGCCCATGCCTGCTAATTTATTCGCTCGGTCTGTGCTATCTAGAGATCACGTTAAGTATTCCGGAGGCTGCTAAGTTGTGTGTTACTGACGTGTGGCAGATAAGAGTCAGCATACACGACAACCAATAACCAAGGGGCCGATCACTATAGAGTGTTTATGGAATAATGAGTATATAGACCAAAAATGTATGAAACTACAGCGAGGCCTTTGCAGATTTCATGGTCAGTCAACGCTAGATGGCATGATTTATTACCGATCCAAATACATATACCGCAAGACCCAGTGCTATGGGTGCTTGAGGTAACCTAGCAAAATCAGAAAACAATTAGATGCAACCAGTATCTGGCCCCTTCACGCCGTATTAGTCTAGGTAGAGTAAAACCAATTTGTCTTTTCTTCTTTTTTTGCTACTTTTTTGTGAGTACAGAGTCTCCCTTATCGTCATGAGAACGAGACTTTATAGTATGCTTGCTGATAGATCTATGCGTTATTGATTGATGAGTAAGTTGACTCTCATTGGTAGTTTTCTGAAAGGAAAGACTGATCTTAGGGTCTAGGGAATCCTGGAGACTATGGAGACATCTTTGAAGCTGCAAACCGCTTTCGGATAGTTACTTACAGGATGCAATTCGTTCTTTTGGGGATGCGGTGTAAATGGGCCTAGATGTGATTCCTACGCAGCATTCCATCATCAAGAGAGGGCATGGGCAGGAAGTGTCGGTACAGAGGCAGCGCTGTAGGAGAGGGTAATGAGGGGTGATCATGAAAGTGCTCCTGCACGTCAAAAAGAAGAATGTCACTCACAGGAAGGCTACAATAGCTTGTCAGGGCAATCGGGCTTGCTATCTGTATGGGTACTAGGGGTCGTTAGGAACACTTTATAAAAGTCTACTGTTAACAATACCATGTTGGCATGAGAACGTAGGGGTTTGAGGAGAAAATAGAGACTCTGGCTGGAGGTGTCAAGAGACCTAGGCATAAACTCACAGGGTGAGGGGCTCTGGTATCCTCTATGGGGAAACAACAAGGATGTGGACGTCACCAAGACAGTAGAATGGAGGAGCAGGACTTATAGAGGCCACAGTCGCGGGATCCCGAAACAGCTATTGTGAAGGAAGTTCAAATTCTGGACACTGGTCCCCAACGTCTTCCGTGCACAGGATGAAGACCGAGGTTCTTGTAGCTAAGAGTTGATCGTCCTGGAATCCAAGGAGTATACGAAGAGTAGAGTAACACACTCAGACACAGCTATTTTCTCCAGGAGGGAGCGGCCGAGTTGTTAGGAGTGTGCTAGGATAGTTTGTAACTAACAAAGGAAGGAACCGGGGGAGAAGCGTAGGTTGGCTTAAGACATATGGTATAGTGCTGTAGGGTCGTTGGTGCACAGAGTACCCTTAATACTTCTGGATCTGCACTGGTTTAGAGAGATCTGAGGCAGAGCTCAGATCTCTGTGAGTTCAAGGCCAAGCAAGGTCTTTTATCAAGATTACGTGAGTTTCCACGACCAGGCTGGGAACTCACCAAGGGAGATCACTGTCTAAAATACCGCAAAGAGGGAAAACACATATAAAAACAGAGACTAGGTAGCTTTCCTCCTTCACAGTATGCCGCAGGCTGCTGGAAGTCCCAGTGTCAACCTCTCAGCCTAATGACAAGCCTATCCTGATAGCGTTCCATGGTGAAAGGGCTTCAGCCGCGATGCCCATCTTCCTAATTGTGGTACAGGTGTCTGGCTCTCTGGAGTACGTTCTTTTTTGCATTTCCCACCTGACTCGGATGAAGAGATAGACAAAGCATGTCAACGATCCGAATCCTGCCCTTGCAGTACAACGCTTTGGAAGCTAGCTGTACTTCCCTCTTGCCCTGCTCAGTCTCCTCCGCGACTATGCCTATTAATGAAGACACACTGGCACATGTTGTGAACTTCAGGGGCCCTAGGCGGATCCGTAGGTGAGGGGCCCATCATCCTTTCCCTATGCACTTTACAACTCCGCCAGGAGAACCTCTTTAGCAATGAGAGTTAGCAAGGAGCATGTGCAACCCTATCCGCATCACGAGGTACCTGTACACTGGCTATAACTACAATAAGACATTAAGAGGTACAACGACAAGTAGCGAGGGGAGCCCATTGGGGTGCCAGACCTTTGGTATGCAGACGTTATCGTAGTAATGGAAGCGAGACAGAACATGTAGCCGCACCAGTGGGTACGGTGGAAGAAAAGCCTGATCCAGAAGACCAAAAGGACCAGACAGCGAACGAGACAGAGACCAGCTGCTCCGGATGGTAGAGTGCGGGGCAGGGCGCAGCAGCAGCCCAGCTTGGGGGTTATCTCGTTAGTGTGCAGTGTACTTGAAGCTGAGGTCCCAGTGCTGGCCAGGGGCCATGTTGGAGGGGTCTTTTACAGGGACTTTATTGTAGAGCAGTGGGTGTTTGGCAGAATGCCCAGGTGGGGTGGTGTTATTAAACACAGAGTGCTAGGCCTACCCGAAGAGTGTTAATTCAGTAAATATCGCGGGTGGGGGTGTGGTCTGAGAAACTGCATTGTAACCCATTCCAGCTGATGCCGATGCTGATTCTGATGCTGATGTTGGTCCTGGGACCAATTTGAGAACTTTTTAGCTTGTGCGTGGGATACACTGCAGTTCTGACGTGACAGGCAGGGCGCAGAGCAGCTCGGCCAGGGACAGTTTTCTACTCAGAGAAGGTGAGGGCATCAACAAGGGTCAGTGAAATAAGAGGGACGGTTGTTCAAAGTGTGGTCCCATAGAAACCCCATGTATCTGGAGATATGTCAAGGCGGCAGATCTACCCTCTGCATCTTGTTCGCGCCACTGACAAGCATCTCTCTGATGACAATACACAGGGACACATTTTTAAGAAGGCACATTTGGAAAAGTTCTGAGCATAGCACAAAAGGGCATGAAGATCTTCTTTAAAATTTACTGATTTTATGTGAGTTATGAGTGTGTTGCCTGCATGTATGTAAGTGTTGGCACCGTGTCATGCAATGCCGGCGGAGGTCAGAATAAGAAGTATTGGGTCCCCTTGATAACTGGAGTTATGAAAGGTTTGTTAAGCCGCCATGGGGTGCTAGGATGTATTTGACCTAGGTCCCTGTAAGAGCCCTAGTGCTCTTATACGCTATTGTGAGAGTAACCATCTCTACCAGCTCCCAGAATAAATTATTTTTGAAGAAATTCACCTCGTTGCTCTTCTGTTACATGGACAGCTACTTTGTGATATATTAGTCCCCTTTTAATTGCAGGGGCACATTCCAAAACCCTCAGTGGATGCCTGAATCACGGGCAATAAACTTCCATCTTAAGCCATTATTACTCCTATAAGCAGTGCTCTTTGTATGATGGTTAAAAATCAGTGTCCTCAACCCGTCACCTTTCGTCCCACTGGATGTGTGGGCTGGAGGTGGTGGGTTTGGGCACAACAGACCTGCAGAAGGATTGGTTGTTGCACGAAGGATGCTTGTACTCTATCTATACTTAAAGCTAAAAAAAAAAAAAAACTGAAATACTGAAGAGATGCCAGGACATTTGCAGACAGGATGCATGATTTGGGATTCTGATGGGGTGGGATGCGGGTGCGTCGAATGGGAGGGAAGGGAAATGGCCTGACTGAATTGGAAAATAATGTATGACATGCACAAAGTCATTATAAAAATTAAAAAAAATAAATACTCGTCACAGCCAAACCATTCAAATAACTTTTTATACCTTAAAAAAAAATATCAGTCGTCCTAGTTTGGTCTTCCATCTGGGCTGTGCTACAACACTCTGACAGAACCCACTTGGGAGGAAAGGGAACGGTTTTATATTCAGCTTACATCTCCTGGGTCCACAGTTCAGTGTGGCATCCGTTAGGGAGCCCAAGGCAGGAACTGAAAAAGGCCAGGAACTGGGAGGCCAGGAGCTGCTGAAGCACAGGCCATGGAGGACTGCTGTTCACTAGCTGCCTCCGCCTTGGCTCATGCCCAGCTGCCTTCTTATTACTGTACACAACAGACTGCCCAGGGTTGGCACCACTCATTGTGGCCTGGGCCCTTCCATACTGCCGACCACTCAAGACAAGTACTCCCACAGAAGTGGCCAACAGGCGCAATTCGCAAAGATGGAGCCACTTCCCCCAAATTGAGGCTCCGCCCAACCCAGGTGTGTCAAGTGTGACACAAAGCTATCCAGCACAGTGCCCCAGGCACAGTAAGTAAAGTTAAGAGATCTTGGCTGTCATGGTGATAGGATTGCGAAGATGCTTGGAACACTGGCAAATATACCTTGTGGGTGGTTGGTTCTGTGAGAAGCTTCTTAGATGATAGATTGTTCTGCTGGGAGTGATCTGAGATGGGAAAGACCCACACCTGAGGGTGGGGAGGGGTGGGGTGGGGAATGAACTGGAAGGAGGAGAAGCTCACTCGCAGGTTTCTTTGCTGCGACCACTGTCTGTGACTATCAAACTCTACGTTTTTTTGGCCTTTGATATATACAGATACTTGCAGATCACTAGTAAGACTTCAGCTTTAGATTAGAACCACATCATTTATGATGTTTGTTCTCTGGGCTTCTGAAGGTGAACGCCACTAACTAGTTCACTGAGCTCTGCCTGCTGGTGGACACCTTGGCGGTGTAACTGGCCTCGACTGTGTATGCCGATCTACCAAGTTTCCCCTTATGTACATTTTATGTGATTCTGTTCCACTGTAGCACCCCTAAACGAATAGTTGTAGAATCACCATTAATTAAACGACCGACCAAAATATAAAACAATATTCTGAAATAAATTATTACGTCTAGGGGTGCTATGTAGTAAGGTAAAGTCGGCGTGTCAACACAAGCAGACATGATATGGCTATGAAGTGGGCGAGGCCCGGATCGTGACATAGGGACACGTGGGGATTGGGAGGAGGGCTACTAAGAGCGCTAGATGTGGTTGGGCAGCAGTATACAGAGTTGGATCCACTGCACAGTCGGGGGGATCGATAACATCAGGAGCGTCAAGCAGAGTGAGGACCAATGTGAGGGTATGCTGTAAGATGCTCTTGCTTGGATTTAATTTAAAACGTACTTAATAAAATATTTCTAAAAATTTCCACTTAGTATTCTGCTACTAGACCACCAGTCACAAACCACAGAAAATAAAAGCCACAGTGGGGGGAGTAGATTGCTATATATGGCACTTATATATGCACCAAGAAAGGAAAAGTACACATTCTAAGAGCAGTTCTACCAATTCATGTCTTATTTTCAGTAAAAGCTGGCCATCATAAACCACAAAGTTATTTTCATACTAATGGATCAGAGATACTTTTCCCTCTAGTATCTGGAACAGTATCTTTATATTGGCCTCTAGTCATTGTCCCAGGTTTTTTTTTTTTCTTTGTTTTTGAGTATTAGTTAAATCATTGAATATAGAGTATGAGTATTAAAAGAAGACCAACGAATATAGACAATTGGCAATTTATTTATTTCTACCTACAGAGTCATTTAACAAATCTATTCTCCTTTTAAAATTATTTTATTTATTATTTTTTTTGTTATGTGCATGTTTTGGCCTACATGTTATGTAAATCACGCATCATGTGTGCAATGTCCATGCAGAGGACAGAAAAAGGCTCGATCCCCTGGAACTGGAGTACAGATTACTGTTTGCTACATGTGGATGCTGGGGACTGAAACTGGGTCTCATGATAAGGAGGCAAGTGCTCTTTTTTTTTTCTGGTCTTTTGGAGCATCCGGGTCTCTTGTAGCTCGCTTCTTGGAACTCACTTTGTAGACAGGCTGACCTTGACTCACAAAATCCGTCTGCATCTGCCTCCAAGTGCTAGGTTAAAGGCCATGTCACCACCACGCCCGCTAAGCTAGTGCTCTTAACCACCGAGCCATCTCTCCAACCCTTAAGAGGACTAATTTTTAATTTAAGTATAAGTACAAAATTTCCCAAATTCTTGGTCTCTAACTGCTAAGCAGTGAGTCACTCCATGCTTGGATACCCATGTGTATAGCCAGGGTATATCTGTGCCTATGCAGTGGTCTCTCATCTAGGGATTATTTTAGAGAGCCAGCCCCATAGTGGCTGGAGATAGTAGCCATGCCAAATGTCTTCTCTGGGCTACTTGTTATAGTTGCTTATTGTGTCACTAGCCAGTAAAGCCAAGTTTTGAAAGAATCTTGTGCATGTTTGCGATAGAATACCCACGTGAATGCACAATCAGGCCAAGGGCACGGGTCTACAGTGAACACGACATTATGGATCACAGATAATTCTCTATATTCCTTCCTATCTGCTCTGATGACTTACCACAGTGCTAGCCAAACAACAGGAAGTGTACTCACTCGAGGTTCTAGAAGTCAGAAGTGGGTCTCACTGAGCTAAAAGCAAAGTGTCCGGGGCTTGGTTGGCGCTGAAGCTCAACTCTCTTTCCTTTCTTTTTCAGTGCCAGCTATCCCCCGCCCCCCCGCGGCACATGGCTCTATCTCTTATCCTCAAAGGCAGCATTGTGGCATCTCCTGTCTCCTTCTAAGGACCCTTGTGCTGACCTTGGGACCAACAGAATAATCTAGGGCTAGCTCACAATTCTGTAGTTATGAATGACCTTGGCAAAATCCCATTTTGCAATGTAAGATCTAAGAGTCATTGCTCCACCAACACACCCAGTTTTGGGGCTCCCGCAAGTACTTCTCACATTGCTTGGCATTGATTGGTCTCAGGAAGTGCCTGCTTTCACTCCCAGTGAGCCATGGCAGTCTCTTGTCAGAACCACCTGCTCCGCACTCCCCATCTTGGGATTGGACCAGAGACTGCTTTGACCTGGTTCTCCAAGAGTCAGCTTTATTTTCACTTTGCAGGGGTGTCTGCCTCTCTTGGATTATGTGATAAGCTCCTGTCTCAATTCAGCTCCTGCACTGCACTGACACAAGGCCTTGCTGGAGACAACTTTCAAATATTTATTAAATGCAGTAACGCAGCTGAAGGGACATCTGGGAGAGGAGGTCAGGCCACAACCCACTTTGCTTTTCCTCTAGCAGGAGACAGAAGATCCCAGAAGTTGTCATCCTTATTATGTCTACTGTTTCCTGGTTCGTCCCACCCGGGGAGCCCAAAACAAACCAACCAGAATCTGCTTCTGGCATTTCCACCCTAGCTTCCTACTTCAGGTCAAGAACTAGACCTTGGGCTGAGAGATGGCCTAAGCGGTTACAGAGCGCCAACCGCTCTTGGCAGAGGACTGGTTCAATCCCCAGCACCACACAGGCGCGCTGAGAACCATCTGTAACCCCATTCCAGGAGAGACTTCGTTTCAGGGGAATCTGAACCCTCTTCTGACCTGCTGCGGCAGGTGCATGACACTGGGTGCACAGATCTACTGCAGAGCAGTACTATCATACACATAAAAAATAAATAAATTAAAAACCCACAACAACTCAGACTTGAATTGGCCAAAGGGAAGTTAGTTCTGTCTTAGCCTGTTAAGTCAGGCTGTTAACATGAAGTGTCCGCAGGTAAATATCTCCTTGGACTCCACTGGATGAGGCCTGAGCTGAAAGTAACTGCTTTTGTATATAAACTACATTTGTTTTATCTAGGCTTGCCTGAAAGGAGAGGAATGCAGTAAGATAATTCCAGGGTATAATAGTAATATCCTGTCTCTGTCTAGAACATAAGAATGGAACATTTTTATTCACAAATGAGTTGTCTCCAACTGAGCCTGACTCATAGAAGTAACCTTATAAAGTGAAGAGGGAGAGCTTTACCGGAATAGCATGACATTTGCTATCTTACCAGATATGAAGCTAGAAAGGACATTTAAAAGCAGAATGCTAGACCAGCGGGTACCATTGTGGCAAGGGGAAACTAGAATCTGCTTCAAGCTCCTGACAGTGTAGACTGTTCCTTGCCCGCCTACTTGCCCATCCTGAAAAACATGAAAAGTCCTCATTACTGTTGAAGTAAATGAAAATAAATTTACTTATTGAAGTACGAATAGGAAGGAAGCAGTGTTTACCAAGCAACTGCAGAGAGAAGATCAAGAAGGGATTGTTTGCTGGAGGTCAGGGTTTCCTTCCACACATGATGGAAAGCTCAATGGCCTTATCAGTCAAATTTCTGTGTTGTGAATGATTTAAGGAGGATAAGGGGCTAGAGAGATGGCTCAGTAGGAAATGTTTGCCTGCACAGCAAGAGGACTGGCAGGTTCAACACTAAATTATTAAAAACATCCATAAACCAGTTCCAGTGATCTGATACCCTCTTCTGGCTTCTATGGGCGTTGCCACAAAGTGGTTCTTGCACTTATATACATGCAGACAAAATATCTGCATGCAGAAAATAAAATAATAATTTTTAAAATCTAGACTTTTAGGCACTATTTGCATTCAGTTTCCAGAAGAACTAATTAGGTCCTTAAAGGAAGAGTCTGTGGCCAACTCTTTGTGAGAAGCAATCAGTCTCACTGCCGGTGGTCTTCATTTGGGGAACTATTAATACCATGTGGTTTGACACATATCCCTGGCTCTACATGTGAAAAGCCAAATGGAAAATGCTATAGACAGAGGGAAAATGTTTGTAGTCTTAAAACGATTTATTATGAAGTAACTGAGAACATTCTTATTTGCTATCTCATCTGGGTACAGTTACCTTGGATGCCTTCGGGCAAGGTACAAGGAAGCTAACTCAAAGTTTTGTGCCCAGATCCTGTTGGCATTTCCCACACAATGCTAGACTCAGACTCTGCCCTCTGAGCCATTAGACCCTCTGGGTTGTGGGGTAGGAGCTGGGGTGTGGGGAGGACGGAGGATGTAGTGCACCTGTGCTATTTCAGCCTGGACAAGGTCAAGGCAGGAGGGTGCAGCCCTTCTGCTCTCCACTCCCAGGTCTTCCCAGTGTGGGGGCCTCAGAGATTCTGTGATCCTGGGCCAGGATGCTTGTGCTCTGGTTGCCCTCATGATGGATCTAAAAGCACTTAAGAGGTTTCTTTAAGTGAAAGAAAACATAAAGTCACTGTTCTTTTATTATCTTTCTTCCTGCATATGCATTGCAGCCTCTTGAATTCTCCAGTTTTTGTTTCCACATAATGCATTCCTAGTCTGAATGGTCCCCTCTGAATTATCCACATTAATGTAGAGAAGACTTCAAGAAGAGTAGTAATTAGGTGAATAATACTGTATTAAAGAGCTCCGTAGACTGAAGTGGCTGGAGTTTTTCTTAGAGGGAGCTCGTGTAACTGTGTGGCCCTGGGCCCAAGCTCCATCCTAGCTGCAGGGAAAACCCGGTAAAAGCAGCAGCTGCGTCTCCCAGCCCGCCCAAGGGCGCCCTGATGCTGACCAAAAGCTAGCAGACTTTGCCTCAGACCTGCTCTGCCAGGCCCACTTACTACCCGACTAGAGGATTAAATGTTAGCTAAGCTGGAAATAAGAAAACAGGCACAAAAAGTCATTCATGCCAAAGTCCAAGTTCGCATGTGCTACGAAGAATTTGGATAATTGTTCTCTACAGAACTCTTGCTCTCTGAATGGGTGTGAATGAGTCAAGACTTAGGGGAAAGACAAAAATGAGCGTAGAGGATTATGTATATCCTTTGCAAATATTCACCCTGCTGTCAGTGAGAAAATAGAAATTGAAAATAGAAATTGAAAAGGTGCTCTACGGGTGTGTTTTCTTGCTAAAAAAGACCCCTACGGAGCTCCAGTTAAACAGCGCTATATCAAAATAAAAGGCATGCATGTACTATTACTGGTTTAAATTTAATTGGAATGGGGACTGGGCAGACCCTCCCTCCCCCAAACAGTTTGCTATTTGAATGGTGTTTCCAACTACTGTTTCTCAAGGGTGGGAAACAGGGCCCTCATCTGAAGTGACCAATTCCCAAGCAACAGCTGAGTTTTGAATGAACTGGCTTTCTTCTTCGGAAGTGTGTGCCCATGAAACTTTAAGCAAATCTCTAAATATCAGTGACGACACTGGTTTCATGGGCAGGGGCGACGTTCCTAGAATTTGCTGGGTGGCATAAGAACCCCCAGGACCATCTAGAATCTTCCACCACTCCAAGTGCGGTCCTGAGGCTGTGTCATGCATTTGAGAGAANAAAAAAACAACTTTACTAACTTAGGGGGGAAATTTTTCGAAAAGTGCTATAACAATTTAAGGACTTGTTATCAAGGTAGGCTCCCCCAAGAAAGGAAAGAGGCTGCAGACCACCTCCCCGCTCATGTGGAGAATTGGCAATTAAAAAAAAAAAAAAAAACTAGACTTTTAAAGTTTTCAAATACGAGGGATATTTTTTCTTTCCTCCAAGATGAGTTTTTTTTTTTTAAATCATAAAATAGGGATAGCAAGATGGGTCAGCGAGTGGAGGCACTTGCCTGACGAGCTGAGCTTGACCCCCCCCCAGCCCCAAACGATGGAAGAGAGAACCAACACCCCAATTTGTCCTCTGGCCTCCACAGGCAAGCATACCCACAAGACAAATGTGGTTTTTTAAATCATAAAATAGATTGCATTTTCATGCTGTGAGTCACCCCTTAAGGAAAAATAAAACCCATGGCATCTTTGCAAAATTAACTCTCCAAACCCTAGTGAGTTCGGAAAAATCCATTTTCTTTCTCTTCCCAAAGAGCTCTGGTACTGTTCGTGATCTCTAGTATGTTCCCGAACTTTTTCTCTTATTCCTGAACTTTAGGAACATAAAAAGAGCATACCTTATGCCAGAAAGAGAGAGAGAGAGAGAGAGAGAGAGAGAGAGAGAGAGAGAGAGAGAGAACTAGAACCCAAGAATTGGCCTTCCTTGAGAAACGGTTCTGTGTTGTCTGTTTCCCCTCTTACACTTCCTGACTTTGAAACGTTCATGTGATTATAGGAGCCAAGGAAAAAGGTCAATGCCAAGACTCCCTGGGGACCAGAATGGTTTGAATGTCTCCCAGGAAGTCAGTGCAATTCTTTTCCTCCATTTGTCTGCCTGGTTTGAAAGTCACCAGAGAAAGGCCTTCCTCCATAGACCATCAAGCTGGCTCCTCTGAGATGTCTTAAACTTCTGACCAGGCCATGCTAGGGCACTGCAGGGAGGCAGGAACAAAGGGGGGTGGCTGATGGGTGTTCACTGAGTTTCTGGAACGAATCCAATGGAACAGCAAAAGGTGTGTCGTGGAAACACTTTGTACAGGCTCCCATTCACACCAGAGACCCACACAACCTGGAGACTTTACAGGCTGCTGTTCACACCAGAGACCCACACAACCTGGAGACTTTACACAGGCTGCTGTTCACACCAGAGACCCACACAACCTGGAGACTTTACACAGGCTGCTGTTCACACCAGAGACCCACACAACCTGGAGACTTTAATTTTATTTTTAGTTTTATTTATTTATTTATGTGTATGAATGTACTGTCTGCATGTAGGTCTGTGCACCCGTGTCGTGTAATGCTGCAGAGGTCAGAAGAAGGTGTCGGATTCCCCTGGAACTGGAGTTACAGACGGTTCTCAGCCGCCATGTGGGAGCTGGGGATCGAAACCGGGTCCTCTGGCTATTTCCCCTACTTAGAGTGGATATAATTTGTATTCTATCAATAACACCATGTCATTTTAACCGTCATGTCAGATGATAAAGTTACCACAAAGTGAGTTACCACCACATTATCTTAGGGACAGTCCATCGCCCAGCAGCAATTTTTTAAGCATTGTATGCTAGCCATTAGGCTCAATTTTGTGCCCCTATAAGATTTAGGGTAGCATGGTTACAGAAGGCTTCTTTGGGATTCAGTCAGTTTTGAAGTGCCCAGATGCCTAGGTGAGGAACAGTCTCAGTGTGTCTGGGAACAGCTTGACTACGGTGACTCTAGGAATTGCTCCAACGGCAAGAGCAGCCACAGTACTACAAGAAGGCAAGCCCACTGGACGGCCGCTTCTCATCCCACAAACACATTTAAAGTATATTTATTTATTATTTTTATTTTATTTGTATGAAGGTATTGCCTGCATATCTGTAAGTACACCGGGCATCATGAAATGCCTGCAGAAGTCAGAAGAGGGCATCAAACCCCCAGAACTGTAGTTAAGGACAGTTGTTGGCTTCATGTGGGTGCTAAGAATCGAACCCAGGTCCTCTGTAAAAGCAACCAGTGCTCTTAACCACTGAACCATCTCTCCATTTCCCTCCCCAGACCACCAACCCCAAGTCCTATTTAATGAACCTGCTTGGGATATAGGCCATGAGAGCACACCGAAAAGCAGGAGTGGATGGTGTTTCAGAGTGTGCCTCAGCTATCTGGGTCGTAAGGAGGGATTCAGTTCTTGAGTGAATTTCATCTTTTAAAAAAAAAATGTAACCGGGCGTGGTGCCGCACACCTTTAATCTCAGCACTAGGGAGGCAGAAGCAGGCAGATCTCTGTGAGTTCAAGGCCAACCTGGTCTACAGAGCGAGCTCCAGGCCAGCTGGTACTGAAAGGGAGACGCTGTCTCAAAAATGCCAAAAAAATTAAAAAAAAAAAAAAAAAAGTTGAAGCCGCCAAAATTGTCCTAAGACCTCTTCCTGCTCTGCAGCTTCTTGGTTCTGTGAATTCTTGTCCTACAAAAGCCCTCATTCTAGAAGCACTGTTGCCCTCTAGTGGTACCATGCGGCAATCGCTGCAGTAGTAATTGCTCAGGAAAGTACAAGGCGAATCTGATGGAGGGAAACGACTCAGCTTTGGTTTCCAGCTAACTGTTCTCTTGCTTCTCCTGCCTGATGTCGCCTTCTTTCTGGTCATACAAAAAATGGTTTCTGCTTCTCTCAAATGCATGACACAGCCTCAGGACCGCACTTGGAGTGGTGGAAGATTCTAGATGGTCCTGGGGGTTCTTATGCCACCCAGCAAATTCTAGGAACGTCGCCCCTGCCCATGAAACCAGTGTCGTCACTGATATTTAGAGATTTGCTTAAAGTTTCATGGGCACACACTTCCGAAGAAGAAAGCCAGTTCATTCAAAACTCAGCTGTTGCTTGGGAATTGGTCACTTCAGATGAGGGCCCTGTTTCCCACCCTTGAGAAACAGTAGTTGGAAACACCATTCAAATAGCAAACTGTTTGGGGGAGGGAGGGTCTGCCCAGTCCCCATTCCAATTAAATTTAAACCAGTAATAGTACATGCATGCCTTTTATTTTGATATAGTGCTGTTTAACTGGAGCTCCGTAGGGGTCTTTTTTAGCAAGAAAACACACCCGTAGAGCACCTTTTCAATTTCTATTTTCAATTTCTATTTTCTCACTGACAGCAGGGTGAATATTTGCAAAGGATATACATAATCCTCTACGCTCATTTTTGTCTTTCCCCAGTCTTGACTCATTCACACCCAGTTCGAGAGCAAGAGTTGTAGAGACAAATTTACCAAATTCTTCGTAGCACATCGAACTTGGACTTTGGGCATGAAGGACTTTTTGTGCCTGTTCTTTCCAGCTTAGCTAACATTTAATCCTCTAGTCGGGTAGTAAGTGGGCCTGGCAGAGCAGGTCTGAGGCAAAGTCTGCTAGCTTTTGGTCAGCATCAGGGCGCCCTTGGGCGGGCTGGGAGACGCAGCTGCTGCTTTTACCGGGTTTTCCCTGCAGCTAGGATGGAGCTTGGGCCCAGGGCCACACAGTTACACGAGCTCCCTCTAAGAAAAACTCCAGCCACTTCAGTCTACGGAGCTCTTTAATACAGTATTATTCACCTAATTACTACTCTTCTTGAAGTCTTCTCTACATTAATGTGGATAATTCAGAGGGGACCATTCAGACTAGGAATGCATTATGTGGAAACAAAAACTGGAGAATTCAAGAGGCTGCAATGCATATGCAGGAAGAAAGATAATAAAAGAACAGTGACTTTATGTTTTCTTTCACTTAAAGAAACCTCTTAAGTGCTTTTAGATCCATCATGAGGGCAACCAGAGCACAAGCATCCTGGCCCAGGATCACAGAATCTCTGAGGCCCCCCACACTGGGAAGACCTGGGAGTGGAGAGCAGAAGGGCTGCACCCTCCTGCCTTGACCTTGTCCAGGCTGAAATAGCACAGGTGCACTACATCCTCCGTCCTCCCCACACCCCAGCTCCTACCCCACAACCCAGAGGGTCTAATGGCTCAGAGGGCAGAGTCTGAGTCTAGCATTGTGTGGGAAATGCCAACAGGATCTGGGCACAAAACTTTGAGTTAGCTTCCTTGTACCTTGCCCGAAGGCATCCAAGGTAACTGTACCCAGATGAGATAGCAAATAAGAATGTTCTCAGTTACTTCATAATAAATCGTTTTAAGACTACAAACATTTTCCCTCTGTCTATAGCATTTTCCATTTGGCTTTTCACATGTAGAGCCAGGGATATGTGTCACCACATGGTATTAATAGTTCCCCAAATGAAGACCACCGGCAGTGAGACTGATTGCTTCTCACAAAGAGTTGGCCACAGACTCTTCCTTTAAGGACCTAATTAGTTCTTCTGGAAACTGAATGCAAATAGTCCCTAAAAGTCTAATTTTTAAAAATTATTTATTTATATTTTCTGCATGCAGATTTTTGTCTGCATGTATATAAGTGCACCATTTTGTGCAACGCCCATAGAAGCCAGAAGAGGGTATCAGATCACCTAGAACTGGAGTTCATGCGAGTACTGGGACCTGAACCCAGTCCTTTGCAGGTGCAGCACTTCACTACTGAGCCATCTCTCTAGCCCCCTTATCCTCCTTTAAACTCATTCACAACACAGAAATTTGACTGATAAGGCCATTGAGCTTTCCATCATGTGTGGAAGGAAACCCTGACCTCCAGCAAACAATCCCTTCTTGATCTTCTCTCTGCAGTTGCTTGGTAAACACTGCTTCCTTCCTATTGTCTTCAATAAGTAAATTTATTTCATTTACTTCAACAGTAAATGAGGACTTTTCATGTTTTTCAGGATGGGCAAGTAGGCGGGCAAGGAACAGTCTACACTGTCAGGAGCTTGAAGCAGATTCTAGTTTCCCCTTGCCACAATGGTACCCGCTGGTCTAGCATTCTGCTTTTAAATGTCCTTTCTAGCTTCATATCTGGTAAGATAGCAAATGTCATGCTATTCCGGTAAAGCTCTCCCTCTTCACTTTATAAGGTTACTTCTATGAGTCAGGCTCAGTTGGAGACAACTCATTTGTGAATAAAAATGTTCCATTCTTATGTTCTAGACAGAGACAGGATATTACATTATACCCTGGAATTATCTTACTGCATTCCTCTCCTTTCAGGCAAGCCTAGATAAAACAAATGTAGTTTATATTACAAAAGCAGTTACTTTCAGCTCAGGCCTCATCCAGTGGAGTCCAAGGAGATATTTACCTGCGGACACTTCATGTTAACAGCCTGACTTAACAGGCTAAGACAGAACTGTGTGTTAACTTCCCTTTGGCCAATTCAAGGTCTGAGTTGTTGTGGGGGTTTTTTAATTTTATTTATTTTTATGTGTATGAATGTACTTTCTGCATGTAGATCTGTGCACCCGTGTCATGCAGTGCCGCAGAGGTCAGAAGAGGGTGTCAGATTCCCCTGAAACTGAAGTTCTCCTGGAATTGGAGTTACAGATGGTTCTCAGCCGCCATGTGGGTGCTGGGGATTGAACCCAGGTCCTCTGCAAGAGCGGTTGGCGCTCTTAACCGCTAGGCCATCTCTCCAGCCCAAGGTCTGAGTTCTTGACCTGGGGTAGGAAGCTAGGGTGGAAATGGCCAGAAGCAGTTCTGGTTGGTTTGTTTTGGGCTCCCGGGTGGGACTAACCAGGAAACAGTAGACATAATAAGGATGCAACTTCTGGGATCTTCTGTCTCCTGCTAGGGAAAAGCAAAGTGGGTTGTGGCCTGACCTCCTCTCCCAGATGTCCCTTCAGCTGCTGTTACTGCATTTAATAAATATTTGAAAGTTGTCTCCAGCAAGGCCTTGTGTCAGTGCAGTGCAGGAGCTGAATTGAGACAGGAGCTTATCACATAATCCAAGAGAGGCAGACACCCCTGCAAAGTGAAAATAAAGCTGACTCTTGGAGAACCAGGTCAAAGCAGTCTCTGGTCCAATCCCAAGATGGGGAGTGCGGAGCAGGTGGTTCTGACAAGAGACTGCCATGGCTCACTGGGAGTGAAAGCAGGCACTTCCTGAGACCAATCAATGCCAAGCAATGTGAGAAGTACTTGCGGGAGCCCCAAAACTGGGTGTGTTGGTGGAGCAATGACTCTTAGATCTTACATTGCAAAATGGGATTTTGCCAAGGTCATTCATAACTACAGAATTGTGAGCTAGCCCTAGATTATTCTGTTGGTCCCAAGGTCAGCACAAGGGTCCTTAGAAGGAGACAGGAGATGCCACAATGCTGCCTTTGAGGATAAGAGATAGAGCCATGTGCCGCGGGGGGGCGGGGGTAGCTGGCACTGAAAAAGAAAGGAAAGAGAGTTGAGCTTTCAGAGCAACCAAGCCCAGGGACACTTTGCTTTTAGCTCAGTGAGACCCACTTCTGACTTCTAGAACCTCGAGTGAGTACACTTCCTGTTGTTTGGCTAGCACTGTGGTAAGTCATCAGAGCAGATAGGAAGGAATATAGAGAATTATCTGTGATCCATAATGTCGTGTTCACTGTAGACCCGTGCCCTTGGCCTGATTGTGCATTCACGTGGGTATTCTACGCAAACATGCACAAGATTCTTTCAAAACTTGGCTTTACTGGCTAGTGACACAATAAGCAACTATAACAAGTAGCCCAGAGAAGACATTTGGCATGGCTACTATCTCCAGCCACTATGGGGCTGGCTCTCTAAAATAATCCCTAGATGAGAGACCACTGCATAGGCACAGATATACCCTGGCTATACACATGGGTATCCAAGCATGGAGTGACTCACTGCTTAGCAGTTAGAGACCAAGAATTTGGGAAATTTTGTACTTATACTTAACATTAAAAATTAGTCTCTTAGGGGGTTGGAGAGATGGCTCGGTGGTTAAGAGCACTAGCTTAGCCGGGCGTGGTGGTGCATGCCTTTAATCCTAGCACTTGGGAGGCAGAGGCAGACGGATCTTTGTGAGTTCAAGGTCAGCCTGGTCTACAAAGTGAGTTCCAAGACAGCTGGAGCTACAAGGAGACCCTGTCTCAAAAAGACAGAAAAAAAAAGAGCACTTGCTGCTCTTACAGAGAACCCAGGTTCAGTTCCCAGCATCTACATGGTAGCAAACAGTAATCTGTAACTCCAGTTCCAGGGGATCAGGCCTCCATGGACATTGCACACACATAGTGCATTTACATACATGTAGGCAAAACATGCACATACATAAAAAATAATAAATAAAATATTTTAAAAGGGAGAATTAGATTTGTTAAAATGCTTGTAGGGTAAATAAATAAATTCCAATTGTCTTTTAGTTCCTTGGGTTTCTTTTTAATACTCATACCTCATATTTCAATGATTTATCTAATACTCAGAAACAAAGAAAAAAAAAAAAAAACCTGGGACAATGACTAGAGGCCAATATAAAGATACTGTTCCAGATACTAGAGGGAAAAGTATCTCTGATCCATTAGTATGAAAATAACTTTGTGGTTTATGATGGCCAGCTTTTACTGAAAATAAGACATGAATTGGTAGAACTGCTCTTAGAATGTGTACTTTTCCTTTCTTGGTGCATATATAAGTGCCATATATAGCAATCTACTCCCCCCACTGTGGCTTTTATTTTCTGTGGTTTGTGACTGGTGGTCAGTAGCAGAATACTAAGTGGAAATTTTTAGAAATAATTTATAAGTTTTAAATTACAGGGCATCTTCACAGCATGAGCCCTCATGGTACCCACTCTGTCCCTCCCTGGATGTGAATCACCCCACTGTGCAGTGGATCCACTCTGTATATGCTGCCCACCCATTAGGCTCTTAGTAGCCCTCCTATCCAGCTTGTCAGATCGGCTGCCACAGTATCATGTGCTTGTGTTGAAGCGACTTTATTTACTAATGCCCCTAGTGTATAAACTGTTATTACAGAATATTGTTTTAATTGTGCTGTTTAATTATTGGTGATTCTTACACTATTCTTTAGGGGTCTACAGTGGAACAGAATCAATAAAATGTACATAAGGGGAAACTTGGTAGATCGGCATACACAGTCAGAGGCAGTACACTCCCAAGGTGTCCACCAGCAGGCAGAGCCAGTGAACTAGTTAGTGGCTGTTCACTTCTAGAAGCCCGAGAACAAGACACATAAATGATGTGGTTCTTAATCTAAAGCTGAAGTCTTAGCTAGTGATTCTGCAAGTACGTATATATTCAAAGGCCAAAAAACGTAGAGTTTGATGTCCACAGACAGTGGTCGCAGCAAAGAAAACCTGCGAGTGAGCTTCCTCCTCCTTCCAGTTTTCCCCATCCACCCCTCCCCACTCAGGGTGGGTCTTCCACTCTCAGTTCATTCACCACACAACAGTTATCTCTAGAAGCTTCTCACAGACACACCCACAAGTATGTTTTGCCAGTGTTCCAAGCATCTCGCAATCCTATCACCATGACAGCCAAGATCTCTTAACTTTACTGTGCCTGACTGTGCTGGATAGCTTTAGTGTCAACTTGACACACCTGGGTTGAGGGAGTCTCAATTGGGGAAGTGGCTCCATTGGATTGGCCTGTGGCCACATCTGTGGAGTACTGTCTTGATGGTCGAGCAGTATGGGAGGGCCCAGCCCACAATGAGTGGTGCCACCCTGGGCAGGTTGTTGTGTACCATATAAGAAGGCAGGCTGGGCATGAGCCAGGGGAGCAAGCTAGTGAACAGCATTCCTCCATGGCCTGTGCTTCAGCTCCTGCCTCCAGGTTCCTGCCCTGAGTTCCTGCCTTGGGCTCCCTAAGTGATGAACTAACTGTGACCCAGGAGATGTAAGCTGAATAAACCCTTTCCTCCCCAAGTTGGTGTCTGTCAGAGTGTTTTGTCACAGCAATGGAAGACAAACTAGGACACTGATTTATTTTTTTTTAAGGTATTAAAAGTTTATTTGAATGGTTGGCTGACGTATTTATTTTTTTTAATTTTTATTAATGCTTTGTGCAATTCATACATTATTTTCCAATTCAGTTCAGGCACATTTCCCTTTCCCTTCGCCCCCACCCCCACCCCATCCCAAATCATGCATTCTGCCATAACTGTCCTGCATCTTTCTCTCAGTTTTTTTCATTTTTTAGCTATAAGTGATAATCCATGAGTACAAGCATCCTTCGTGCAAAACCAATCTGCAGGCTGTTGTGCCCAAACCCCCACAGCCCCACCATCCAGTGGGGGGTGACGGGTTGAGGACACTGATTTATTAACATCATCAAAGGCACGTGCTTATAGGAGAAAATGGCCTAGATGGAGTTTATTGCCCGTGATTTCAGGCATCCACTGAGGGTTTTGGAATGTGCCCCTGCAATTAAAAGGGGACTAATATATCACAAAGTAGCTGTCCATGTAACAGAAAGCAAGGAGTGAACTTTCTTCAAAAATATTTTATTCTGGGAGCTGGAGAGATGGCTCAGCGGTTAAGAGCACTAGGGGCTCTTACAGAGGACCTAGGTTCAATTTCCAGCACCCACATGGCAGCTAACAACCATTCATAACTCCAGTTCCAGGGGAACCCAATACTCTTTTCTGACCTCCGTGGGCATTGCATGACACGGGTACACTTACATACATGCAGGCAACACACTCATACACATAAAATCATAAGATTTTAAAAAATTATTTTATGCCAAACTTCTCCAAATGTTCCTTCTTGAAAAATGGTCCCTGTTATGTCATCAGAGAGTCTTGTCAGTGGCGCGTACAGATGCAGAGGGTAGATCTGCCGCCTTGACATTCTCCAGATACTTGGGGTTTCTATGTGGACCACACTTTGCAACAACGTCCCTTTATTTCACTGACCCTGATGATGCCCTCACCTTCCTATGAACAACTGTCCCTGGAGCTGCTCGCCACTTCCTGTCACTCAGAACTTCAGTGGTCCCACTCACCAGCTAAAAAGTTCTCAAATGTGGTCCCAGGACCAACATCAGCATCAGAATCAGCATCGGCATCAGCTGGAATTGGTTACAATGCAGTTCTCAGACCACACCCCAGATTTACTGAATTAACACTCTTCGGGTAGGCCTAGCACTCTGTGTTTAATAACACCACCCCACCTGGGCATTCTGCCAAACACCCACTGCTCTACAATAAAGTCCCTGTAAAAGACCCCTCCAACATGGCCCCTGGCCAGCACTGGGACCTCAGCTTCAAGTACACTGCACACTAACGAGATAACCCCCAAGCTGGGCTGCTGCTGCGCCCTGCCCCGCACTCTACCATCCGGAGCAGCTGGTCTCTGTCTCTTGCTTGTCTTGGTCCTTCTGGCACTTTCTCCACCTACCCTGGGTCATGCTTCTGCTTCCATTCATAACTCGTTCCAAAGGGTCGGCACCCAGGGCTCCTTCTACAGTCTTGACCTTCTTTATGTCTATGGTGTTATGGATTACATAACCCTCGGAGGTAGTGAATGCTCTCTTATTGTAAAGAGAGTCTCTGAAGATGTAATCAAGGGAAGATGAGGTCCTACTGGATCAGCCTGGGCCCCAAGTCCAATGGCCAGTGTCTATATAAAAGAGCTGTGTGGAGGACTGGACAGGCAGAGGGAAGAACAGCAGTCGAAAGCTGAGGCAGAGATCGGAGTGATGCATTTCCGAGTCAGGGAATGCCAAGGATCAAGAGCCAGCACCTGGCACAAGGAAGGGGGAATGAGGATTCTACCTGGAGTCTCAGGAGCTAGTCTTGCTGACAGGTGACACTGGACTTCCAGCCCTCGGAACTGTGAGAGGAAAGCTACCTTTTTTTTTTTTTTTTTTTTTTTTGGTGTTTTTAAGACAGGATCTCCCTGTAGTCCCAGCTGGCCTGGAACTCACTATGTAGACCAGGCTGGCCTTGAACTCACAGAGATCTGCCTGCCTCTGCCTCCCCAGTGCTGGGATTTAAGGAGTGAGGCACCACGCCCAGCACTACCTATTGTCTTAAGCCACCTAGCTTTCGGTCTTTTGTTATAAAATTCTAGCACACTAACACTCCCGCCCCTCCTGGAGAAAAAGCTTGCAGTGGTTCTGATCTACGTAACCCTTGGTTCCAGGCATAGCACAAGACCCACCCAGGCCAAGGATTGGACCAGGCCAGAATGAACTTCCATTCACATGCGTGGTCCCACTGTGGCCTAAAGTCCTGCTCCTCCATCTACTTGTGACGCTCCCTCGTGTTCCATCCAGATACAGCCTCCCTGTGGTTCCTGGTCTCTGCCCTCCAGCCAGAGTCTTTTTCAAACCCCTCTTTCCATTCATGGTTGTCAGATAAAGTCCTCACTGTACCCATCAGAGGCAGCCCTTGCCCAGCTAGTCAGCCTCTGAGACACTGACTCGAGCCTTCTGTCCTACCTCTCCTCAGGCTCCTCAGCCTCCTGTTCCCTCTGTGTGGGGTGATTCACAGCTCCCTTCCCCATCCCAAAGACGGTTGCTCCTTAATCTTCAGCGTTGAGCTCAAATGTCAAGTCCCAGATCCCTAGACTAGATCAGTTCTCCTTTCAAAACTCATAAGTCAACTCTAATCAAATAACCATGTCTACAGCAGCATATTAAGTCCTTCCTGCATAGGGAGACTCTGTCTCACAAAAAGACAAAAAAAAAAAAAAAGGTTTTCTCTATGCTGCCACAGGGCAGATGGTGCTATTGTTTTGTTTGCTGTTACCTGCACCTAGCACAGGGCTTGGTATATGGTGGACGGTAAATCCTGCATCTAGTGCTGCTGAACTGCAAAGGCTGCTGTAGCACATTGTATCTCTATCCAAATCAAGGACGGCCCTGCCGGATGCTGACTTATCTCACCCCAGCCAGCAAAGCAGCATCGGAACTTGTGACTCAGGCCGAGGAAGAGCGGAGCGGCCTTTGGGGAGATGATAAACAGACTCACTGCCTTGATGCATGATAAAGCACAACCAAAATACTAAAATCCTATTCTGTACGAAATGCAGAAGCTTTCTAGAGTGCCTGGTTAAACAAAATAAGCCAATTAAATCAGCAAAGAAAACAACTCCTCGGAGGGACAGACTGACTCATTCTAGGGTAAGCCCTCATGGATCTGATTTGTCTGGGTTTTTTCCCTTATAAGGAAGAGCTTACTGGGACCTCACTTTGTTCCATGTGTTTAAAAAACAACAAAACAAAACAAAACAAAAAAAAAACCCCAGTAGTCCAAGTGCTACCAACCATCTTAAGGTTTCTATAAAATGGGCAGTTAAGCCAGGCGTGGTGGCGCACGCCTTTAATCCTAGCACTCGGGAGGCAGAGGCAGGTGGATCTTTGTGAGTTCAAGGCCAGCCTGGTCTACAGAGTGAGTTCCAGGTCAGCTGGGGCTACAGGGAGACACTGTCTCGAAAAGACCAAAAAAATAAAATAAGTTGTTCAAAATGGACATA
Source organism: Rhizomys pruinosus (assembly GCA_009823505.1). NCBI lineage: Eukaryota > Metazoa > Chordata > Mammalia > Rodentia > Spalacidae > Rhizomys > Rhizomys pruinosus. Next base: position 587,303 of record VZQC01000911.1, on the reverse strand, counting down.
GGCCTAGAGAGATTGCTCAGCAGTTAAGAACATCTGTTGTTCTTCCAGAGGACTTGGGTTTGATTCCAAGTTCAGTTCCAGGGGATCCTACACCCTCTTCTGGTCTCTATGGGGACAGTGTACGCACATGATGTACTTTTTTTTTTTTTTT
>VZQC01000911.1:456132-574985 GCA_009823505.1 Rhizomys pruinosus | reverse complement strand
TTTTTTTTTTGTCTTTTTGAGACTGGGTCTCCCTTTAGTCCCAGCTGGCCCGGAGCTCACTATATAGACCAGGCTGGCCTTGAACTCACAAAGATCTGCCTGCCTCTGCCTCCTGAGTGCTAGGATTAAAGGTGTGCACGACCATGCCTGGCTAGCAGTACACGCTTTTACACTAAGCCATCTCTCCATCTACCCTTCTTAAGATACAGATTTAGGGGCTGGAGAGATGACTCAGTGGTTAAAAGCATGTACTTCCACTTCCAGAGGACCCAAGTTCAATTCCCAGCAACCATGTAAGCATACACAGGCACCTGCACTTACCCACATACAGACATACACATATACACATAATTAGATTAAAAATAAATCTTTATTAAAAACACTAAAAGCACATAGACTTAAAAATTGTATATGACAAAAAAATTGTATATGACTTTCTAGGAATACATTTGCAAAAGTATCACTAGTTTTGGGGCACTTTTCAATAGACCAAGTCAACTGGATCTTGTTCCGTTAAATCCTGTGTACTCAGTCCAACTTACAACAGTCCAACGTATACAGTATAACACTGTATAACAGTCCAATGTAATTTGGCTACTATGAAATTTCAAAAAATCTTGGGGTTGGTGGCGCACGCCTTTAATCCTAGCACTTGGGAGGCAGAGGCAGGTGGATCTTTGTGAGTTCAAGGCCAGCCTGGTCTACAGAGCAAGTTCCAGGACAGCTGGGGCCACAGGGAGACCCTGTCTTGAAAAGACAAAAAACAAACAAACAAACAACTTTTGTATCTTAATAAGCAAGAGGATCTACTCTTGCTACACATTGTTTTCCCCCTTTAAAAAGGTAGTTATCTTGCTTTTATTAAGGATAAGGATTTCACTTTCTCTAGTGAATTGACCAACTTCCCACAGAGGAACCCAAGCTGCGTACAGAGGAAAAAGCCAAGGACCTGCGACTAACCAGGAACATACTGTCTGCCGTGAGCACTTACCCTTTCAAATGCCCTTACTAGTGACATTTATTATAATCCACTGTCTTCAAGGGTGACGAATTTGTTATGACAAATCTCATAGCAGCACAGTAAGAAAAGTGTTTGTGAGCAGCACAAAGGATGTTCTCAATCGACGGATAAAGGGAAACAAACAAACAACAGATGGTGAGAACCCAGTAATAGTAAACCAAGGTAATGCTCATACTGTTTTGTTGACTTCCCAGTCCTGCATCACATTCCTGGACTCCTAGTGGTTCAGCTGCTCACACATGGAGAGAAACTACAAATTCATTCATAAAATGCGGGTAATCTTGTCAGAAAGTTCAAGTCTGAAACCTTTCTACAGTAACAATAAAAACAGACACAACGCCCTGTTGATTAACATATGCTGGCAGAATGACAACCAGGTTGAAGAAATTACTTCAACACATCACCGGTGCTTTTTTTTTTTTTTTGAGACAGGGTCTCCCTATAGCTGGCCTGGAACTCACTCTGTAGACCAGGCTGGCCTTGAAGTCACAGAGATCCACCTGCCTCTGCCTCCCAAGGGCTAGGATTAAAGGCGTGTGCCACCACGCCCAACCTAAAGATGGTTCTTAGCCGCCCTGTGGGTGCTGGGAATCGAACCCAGGTCCTCTGCAAGAGCAGTCGGCGCTCTTAACTGCTGAGCTATCTCTCCAGACCCACCAGTGTTCAATTCTAAGTGTGAAGGTGTTTGGATGTTAATTAAATGAAGGGCATTATGGGACTTTCGAAAGCCTTGGAGAACTCACATAACAGTGAAGGATGGCAATGTGGGAAACTAGTACGTTCCTGCCTTGTTCTCCACAGGCTCGTTCTATCAACAGGCTCGTTCTATCAACAGGCTCGTTCTATCAACAGGCTCGTTCGTTCTATCAACAGGCTCGTTCTATCAACAGGCTCGTTCTATCAACAGGCTCGTTCTATCAACAGGCTCGTTCTAAAAGCCCTCTCCAGGTACTGGTCCCCAGTACATTCATTACAATTTCCAGTGTCTTACTGTATCACAGAACAGCTGTGTGGAGGAAGCTTCTCTGCTTCAGGTCCAGAGGACCTTGGTCTCCCACACTTACAATGAGCATTTGCCTTCTGCTTACTGAGGACGTTTGCTTACTTTCTTTCTTTTTCTTTCTTTTCTTTTCTTTCTTTCTTTCTTTCTTTCTTTCTTTCTTTCTTTCTTTCTTTCTTTCTTTCTTTCTTTCTCTCTTTCTCTTTCTCTCTTTCTTTCTTCTTTATTTTGTTTAATTAATTAATTAATTAATTAATTAATTAATATGAGACAGCTCCCCATAGCTCCAGCTGTCCTGGAACTCACTATGTAGACCAGGCTGGACTTGAACTCACAGAAATCTGCCTGCCTCTGCCTCCTGAGTGCTGGGATTAACGGCATGCACCACCATGCCCAGGGTTTCCTCATGTTGCTCAATTTTATGAATTTATGTATTATTGTGGTTGTATGTATATACTATGCACGTAGAAGTCAAAGACAACTGTATAGAGTCGGTTCTCTCCTTCCACTTTCTGTGGGTTCTGGGGATTGAATTCAGGTCATCTGGATTTGCTCAGCATGTGGTTTTACCCAACTGGTCCACAGCTTCCATGTCTTTAGACCCAACAAAGTCTCTATCTTCACCATCTCTCTCTTTTCTTATTGTATTTTTTATTCTGGTTTCTGTCTTTCCATGATTTTTAAAAATTATTTTCACCGGGCGTGGTGGTGCATGCCTTTAATCCTAGCAGAGGCAGGTGGATCTCTGTGAGTTCAAAGCCAGCCTGATCTACAGAGTCAGTTCCAGGCCAGCTGGGGCTACAGGAAGACCCTGTCTCAAAAAACATAAAAAAAATATTGGGGGGGTACAGAAAAAAATTTTCATTTTATGTGTATGAGTGCATTACCTGAGTATGTAAGTACACCTACATTGTGTAGTGTCTGCAGAGGTCAGAAGAGAGTGTTGGATTACCTGGAACTGGAGTTAGGGGTGGTTGTTAGCCACCATGTGGGTGCTGGGAATCAAATGCTAGTCCTCTCCAAAGAGCAGCCAGTACTCTAAACTGCTGAGCGATCTCTCTATCCCCTTTCCGTGATTTTCTCCATCAATCTCCTTCTCACCTCTGAAATCTGTCTACCAGTTCCTGGTCTTACCCAAGGTCAACAACACTGTTGTTGACCAAGTGCTTCACAGAACCATCACCCCCGCTCCTCTTCATTCTTTCCTCTCTTCAAAAGGATAGTCTCCCCACACCGCTCGCCTCGCCCATTCCTAAGCACCTTCTACACCCTACATAAATGAAATAGCAGTTTCTCAGTCACCAGGACCACGACTCACCACACCTAATGGGCTTTCTTGCTCTTTCACAGTTTCCTTAATATGTCTATATTTTACATCATTGACTACTATGGTTTTTCTTAAATCCATATTTCATATATTGAACACAAAACTAACCTTTTTCAAAAGTTCGCATATTCTGGCTTTTATTTAATTATATCACTGTTCTCCTAGAGTTTGGCTAAGAACTTTGGTCATTTCCTCCCTACCTCCTAACATTTAATAATTTGCCATTTTCTATGAAGTCGACCAGCATCCAGGACCCATCCTTCATGCATATGGCACTCCTCTTTAGACCTGCTACAGCAGACTCCTCTCTGCTCCCTTGGATTGCAAGCTCCTCCAATCTATCCTGCACATGGCAGTCTGTCATTTTTCCCAGACTCCCTACGGAAGCAGAGCCCATCCCCTCCTGGCTCTACACACAAGGCTGTCCACAGTTTATGTGAGCCCAGGTCTGTGTCTCGTCGTTGTCAGCTCACTTTCTCACTCATGCACCATCCCCCCTCCACCTACAAGACAGCAAAATCTCAGCCCTGTGAAGCCTTCCCCCAAACTCTCCATCCCAAAGATTAACCCCATCCCTGTTTGTCTCTCAGTCCTCTCTGAAGGAATACTTCACCTGTATTTCTATGCTGCCCACAGGCATCAAGTCATCACAGAATACTCTTTGGAATGGTACATCATCATTACAAAGCACTCAGCTCAGTTCTACCAACCAATAGGATTTATGCTAAAAGTTATTTATTTATTTATTTATTTATTTATTTATCTTTTTGAGACAGGGTCTCTCTGTAGCTCCATCTGTCCTGGGACTTACTATGTACACCAGACTAGCCTTGAACTCACAGAGATCCACCCGTCTCTGCCTCCCAAGTGCTAGGATTAAAGGCATGTGCCACCATGTCCAGTGGTTCTAAAAATTATTATTTTTATTATTATTATTGGTATTTTTGAGACAGAGTCTCCCTTTAGTCCCAGCTGGCCTGGAGCTTGCTCTGTATACCAGGTTGGCCTTGAACTCACAGAGATCCGCCTCCCTCTTCCTCCCAAGTGCTGGGGTTAAAGGCATGCACCACCACGCCCAGCCTAAAAATTATTAACAAGAATTAGTTTCCTTAGCACTGGGGAGGCAGAGGCAGGAGGATCTCTGTAAGTTCAAGGCCAGCCTGGTCTACATAGTGAGCTCCAGGCCATCTGGGACTAAAGGGAGACCCTGTCTCAAAAAGACAAAAATAAATGAAAATAAAAGTTTCCTAATCAGCTTATATTCGTCATGTGCCATGTTACTAGTGGGCCCATACAAAGACTATCTCCAAAGTCCAAAGCCAATGCCTTCGTTTCTTCATGTGTTCCGAAAGAGAGAGATGCTGCCAATTCACTGAGAGCTTCAAAGCCGCTGCTTAGAGAAGGACACACACACACCATGGCTGACGTTAGAGCCAAGCCACCGGATATCACAAAAATGGGTGGTAGACTGTACAACCAAATTAATGCTTTGCCACTAACATTTAATATCACTTGAGTCATTACCTTGCATGTATGTAGTGCAGCAAACAGCCATTCAGTTTATAATTAATTTACTCAGGGGGCTGGAGAGATGGCTCAGTGGTTAAAAGCTCCTATTGCTCTTGCAGAGGACCCAGGTTCAATTCCCAGCACCCACATGGTGGCTAAGGACCGTCTTTAACTCCAGTTCCAGGGGAATCCGACGCCCTCTTCTGACCTCCTCAGCATTGCATGACATGGGTGCACCAACCTACATGCAGACAGTACACTCATACACATAAAAAAAAAATCAGAAGTTAATAAATAAATAATTTAAAAAATTTACTCAGCATGGCAGGTTGAAGCATCTAATCTCCATGCTAACCCAGAAACAGATACGAACAAACCAAATGCCCAGTTTGAGCTGGAGATGCTCTGATAGGACCGAATTCCTACTCATTACAGAAACCTCTCATTAGTCTTGAAAAATACTTTAGTACAAATAACTTTTTCTTTCCTCAGATAGTCACGGACACATTGATCCCTCACTGAGACCCATCTGGAAGTTGGCTGCTCTTGGCAGCTCTCCCGTGCTGTGGAAGAAGACAACCCAGTCTTTGAGTTACTACATGGCCCAGCTCAGAAGTGTGGAGCAGTGGGTGAGCATCTGAGAATCAGGTGGTGCCAGCAGTCGCAACCTCGAGGTGCTCTTGGACTGAACTAAGGGGGAATGTTTGACTTCAGGGCATTTCATTCAGCAGGTATCTGAGCGTCTGCAATGGCCCAAGTATTGTTTTAGGCACTGAGGATTTAACATTGAACAGAAACACATTGTTGACCTCAACAACATTAATTCTAGTGAGAGAAGACAGTGAGCTAATAAACCAATAAATATGTATCAGATGATAGTAAGTGCTAGGGAAAAAAACAAATGTAAGGAAATGGGCAAACAGGATCTTGATAGAATGACAACTTACATAGTCAAAGTAAGGCTAACAGGAACAGAAGTGACGTTGGAGACACCAAATGGCATTGAAGTGAACCATTTCCAGCATAAGGTATGGGAATCTTAATGTTATTTTTAAAATGTTTACATGTGAGATCTCCTGAGCCCAGCGGCAGGAAGAGGGGAAGATAGGTAGGAACTGGGTGCCTTGGCGAGCTGATTGCTGATCGTTTGGTCCTGCTGTCTTTGGTTTGATTGGCCTTTGTGGCTGTGAGGTTGGAGTTATCCCCCCAGCTGGGATTAAAGGTGTGGTCTTTGGCTTGATTAGATCTAGTGGCTGTGGGGGCGGAGTTATCCTCCCAGCCGGTATTAAAGGCACGCTTGTGTGACTCTTGAGATTTGAGATCTCTTGAGCCCAGCGGCAGGAAGAGGGGAAGACAGGTAGGAACTGGGTGCCTTGGCGAGCTGATTGCTGATCGTTTGGTCCTGCTGTCTTTGGTTTGATTGGCCTTTGTGGCTGTGAGGTTGGAGTTATCCCCCCAGCTGGGATTAAAGGTGTGGTCTTTGGCTTGATTAGATCTAGTGGCTGTGGGGGCGGAGTTATCCTCCCAGCCGGTATTAAAGGCACGCTTGTGTGACTCTTGAGATTTGAGATCTCTTGAGCCCAGCGGCAGGAAGAGGGGAAGACAGGTAGGAACTGGGTGCCTTGGCGAGCTGATTGCTGATCGTTTGGTCCTGCTGTCTTTGGTTTGATTGGCCTTTGTGGCTGTGAGGTTGGAGTTATCCCCCCAGCTGGGATTAAAGGTGTGGTCTTTGGCTTGATTAGATCTAGTGGCTGTGGGGGCGGAGTTATCCTCCCAGCCGGTATTAAAGGCACGCTTGTGTGACTCTTGAGATTTGAGATCTCTTGAGCCCAGCGGCAGGAAGAGGGGAAGACAGGTAGGAACTGGGTGCCTTGGCGAGCTGATTGCTGATCGTTTGGTCCTGCTGTCTTTGGTTTGATTGGCCTTTGTGGCTGTGAGGTTGGAGTTATCCCCCCAGCTGGGATTAAAGGTGTGGTCTTTGGCTTGATTAGATCTAGTGGCTGTGGGGGCGGAGTTATCCTCCCAGCCGGTATTAAAGGCACGCTTGTGTGACTCTTGAGATTTGAGATCTCTTGAGCCCAGCGGCAGGAAGAGGGGAAGACAGGTAGGAACTGGGTGCCTTGGCGAGCTGATTGCTGATCGTTTGGTCCTGCTGTCTTTGGTTTGATTGGCCTTTGTGGCTGTGAGGTTGGAGTTATCCCCCCAGCTGGGATTAAAGGTGTGGTCTTTGGCTTGATTAGATCTAGTGGCTGTGGGGGCGGAGTTATCCTCCCAGCCGGTATTAAAGGCACGCTTGTGTGACTCTTGAGATTTGAGATCTCTTGAGCCCAGCGGCAGGAAGAGGGGAAGACAGGTAGGAACTGGGTGCCTTGGCGAGCTGATTGCTGATCGTTTGGTCCTGCTGTCTTTGGTTTGATTGGCCTTTGTGGCTGTGAGGTTGGAGTTATCCCCCCAGCTGGGATTAAAGGTGTGGTCTTTGGCTTGATTAGATCTAGTGGCTGTGGGGGCGGAGTTATCCTCCCAGCCGGTATTAAAGGCACGCTTGTGTGACTCTTGAGATTTGAGATCTCTTGAGCCCAGCGGCAGGAAGAGGGGAAGACAGGTAGGAACTGGGTGCCTTGGCGAGCTGATTGCTGATCGTTTGGTCCTGCTGTCTTTGGTTTGATTGGCCTTTGTGGCTGTGAGGTTGGAGTTATCCCCCCAGCTGGGATTAAAGGTGTGGTCTTTGGCTTGATTAGATCTAGTGGCTGTGGGGGCGGAGTTATCCTCCCAGCCGGTATTAAAGGCACGCTTGTGTGACTCTTGAGATTTGAGATCTCTTGAGCCCAGCGGCAGGAAGAGGGGAAGACAGGTAGGAACTGGGTGCCTTGGCGAGCTGATTGCTGATCGTTTGGTCCTGCTGTCTTTGGTTTGATTGGCCTTTGTGGCTGTGAGGTTGGAGTTATCCCCCCAGCTGGGATTAAAGGTGTGGTCTTTGGCTTGATTAGATCTAGTGGCTGTGGGGGCGGAGTTATCCTCCCAGCCGGTATTAAAGGCACGCTTGTGTGACTCTTGAGATTTGAGATCTCTTGAGCCCAGCGGCAGGAAGAGGGGAAGACAGGTAGGAACTGGGTGCCTTGGCGAGCTGATTGCTGATCGTTTGGTCCTGCTGTCTTTGGTTTGATTGGCCTTTGTGGCTGTGAGGTTGGAGTTATCCCCCCAGCTGGGATTAAAGGTGTGGTCTTTGGCTTGATTAGATCTAGTGGCTGTGGGGGCGGAGTTATCCTCCCAGCCGGTATTAAAGGCACGCTTGTGTGACTCTTGAGATTTGAGATCTCTTGAGCCCAGCGGCAGGAAGAGGGGAAGACAGGTAGGAACTGGGTGCCTTGGCGAGCTGATTGCTGATCGTTTGGTCCTGCTGTCTTTGGTTTGATTGGCCTTTGTGGCTGTGAGGTTGGAGTTATCCCCCCAGCTGGGATTAAAGGTGTGGTCTTTGGCTTGATTAGATCTAGTGGCTGTGGGGGCGGAGTTATCCTCCCAGCCGGTATTAAAGGCACGCTTGTGTGACTCTTGAGATTTGAGATCTCTTGAGCCCAGCGGCAGGAAGAGGGGAAGACAGGTAGGAACTGGGTGCCTTGGCGAGCTGATTGCTGATCGTTTGGTCCTGCTGTCTTTGGTTTGATTGGCCTTTGTGGCTGTGAGGTTGGAGTTATCCCCCCAGCTGGGATTAAAGGTGTGGTCTTTGGCTTGATTAGATCTAGTGGCTGTGGGGGCGGAGTTATCCTCCCAGCCGGTATTAAAGGCACGCTTGTGTGACTCTTGAGATTTGAGATCTCTTGAGCCCAGCGGCAGGAAGAGGGGAAGACAGGTAGGAACTGGGTGCCTTGGCGAGCTGATTGCTGATCGTTTGGTCCTGCTGTCTTTGGTTTGATTGGCCTTTGTGGCTGTGAGGTTGGAGTTATCCCCCCAGCTGGGATTAAAGGTGTGGTCTTTGGCTTGATTAGATCTAGTGGCTGTGGGGGCGGAGTTATCCTCCCAGCCGGTATTAAAGGCACGCTTGTGTGACTCTTGAGATTTGAGATCTCTTGAGCCCAGCGGCAGGAAGAGGGGAAGACAGGTAGGAACTGGGTGCCTTGGCGAGCTGATTGCTGATCGTTTGGTCCTGCTGTCTTTGGTTTGATTGGCCTTTGTGGCTGTGAGGTTGGAGTTATCCCCCCAGCTGGGATTAAAGGTGTGGTCTTTGGCTTGATTAGATCTAGTGGCTGTGGGGGCGGAGTTATCCTCCCAGCCGGTATTAAAGGCACGCTTGTGTGACTCTTGAGATTTGAGATCTCTTGAGCCCAGCGGCAGGAAGAGGGGAAGACAGGTAGGAACTGGGTGCCTTGGCGAGCTGATTGCTGATCGTTTGGTCCTGCTGTCTTTGGTTTGATTGGCCTTTGTGGCTGTGAGGTTGGAGTTATCCCCCCAGCTGGGATTAAAGGTGTGGTCTTTGGCTTGATTAGATCTAGTGGCTGTGGGGGCGGAGTTATCCTCCCAGCCGGTATTAAAGGCACGCTTGTGTGACTCTTGAGATTTGAGATCTCTTGAGCCCAGCGGCAGGAAGAGGGGAAGACAGGTAGGAACTGGGTGCCTTGGCGAGCTGATTGCTGATCGTTTGGTCCTGCTGTCTTTGGTTTGATTGGCCTTTGTGGCTGTGAGGTTGGAGTTATCCCCCCAGCTGGGATTAAAGGTGTGGTCTTTGGCTTGATTAGATCTAGTGGCTGTGGGGGCGGAGTTATCCTCCCAGCCGGTATTAAAGGCACGCTTGTGTGACTCTTGAGATTTGAGATCTCTTGAGCCCAGCGGCAGGAAGAGGGGAAGACAGGTAGGAACTGGGTGCCTTGGCGAGCTGATTGCTGATCGTTTGGTCCTGCTGTCTTTGGTTTGATTGGCCTTTGTGGCTGTGAGGTTGGAGTTATCCCCCCAGCTGGGATTAAAGGTGTGGTCTTTGGCTTGATTAGATCTAGTGGCTGTGGGGGCGGAGTTATCCTCCCAGCCGGTATTAAAGGCACGCTTGTGTGACTCTTGAGATTTGAGATCTCTTGAGCCCAGCGGCAGGAAGAGGGGAAGACAGGTAGGAACTGGGTGCCTTGGCGAGCTGATTGCTGATCGTTTGGTCCTGCTGTCTTTGGTTTGATTGGCCTTTGTGGCTGTGAGGTTGGAGTTATCCCCCCAGCTGGGATTAAAGGTGTGGTCTTTGGCTTGATTAGATCTAGTGGCTGTGGGGGCGGAGTTATCCTCCCAGCCGGTATTAAAGGCACGCTTGTGTGACTCTTGAGATTTGAGATCTCTTGAGCCCAGCGGCAGGAAGAGGGGAAGACAGGTAGGAACTGGGTGCCTTGGCGAGCTGATTGCTGATCGTTTGGTCCTGCTGTCTTTGGTTTGATTGGCCTTTGTGGCTGTGAGGTTGGAGTTATCCCCCCAGCTGGGATTAAAGGTGTGGTCTTTGGCTTGATTAGATCTAGTGGCTGTGGGGGCGGAGTTATCCTCCCAGCCGGTATTAAAGGCACGCTTGTGTGACTCTTGAGATTTGAGATCTCTTGAGCCCAGCGGCAGGAAGAGGGGAAGACAGGTAGGAACTGGGTGCCTTGGCGAGCTGATTGCTGATCGTTTGGTCCTGCTGTCTTTGGTTTGATTGGCCTTTGTGGCTGTGAGGTTGGAGTTATCCCCCCAGCTGGGATTAAAGGTGTGGTCTTTGGCTTGATTAGATCTAGTGGCTGTGGGGGCGGAGTTATCCTCCCAGCCGGTATTAAAGGCACGCTTGTGTGACTCTTGAGATTTGAGATCTCTTGAGCCCAGCGGCAGGAAGAGGGGAAGACAGGTAGGAACTGGGTGCCTTGGCGAGCTGATTGCTGATCGTTTGGTCCTGCTGTCTTTGGTTTGATTGGCCTTTGTGGCTGTGAGGTTGGAGTTATCCCCCCAGCTGGGATTAAAGGTGTGGTCTTTGGCTTGATTAGATCTAGTGGCTGTGGGGGCGGAGTTATCCTCCCAGCCGGTATTAAAGGCACGCTTGTGTGACTCTTGAGATTTGAGATCTCTTGAGCCCAGCGGCAGGAAGAGGGGAAGACAGGTAGGAACTGGGTGCCTTGGCGAGCTGATTGCTGATCGTTTGGTCCTGCTGTCTTTGGTTTGATTGGCCTTTGTGGCTGTGAGGTTGGAGTTATCCCCCCAGCTGGGATTAAAGGTGTGGTCTTTGGCTTGATTAGATCTAGTGGCTGTGGGGGCGGAGTTATCCTCCCAGCCGGTATTAAAGGCACGCTTGTGTGACTCTTGAGATTTGAGATCTCTTGAGCCCAGCGGCAGGAAGAGGGGAAGACAGGTAGGAACTGGGTGCCTTGGCGAGCTGATTGCTGATCGTTTGGTCCTGCTGTCTTTGGTTTGATTGGCCTTTGTGGCTGTGAGGTTGGAGTTATCCCCCCAGCTGGGATTAAAGGTGTGGTCTTTGGCTTGATTAGATCTAGTGGCTGTGGGGGCGGAGTTATCCTCCCAGCCGGTATTAAAGGCACGCTTGTGTGACTCTTGAGATTTGAGATCTCTTGAGCCCAGCGGCAGGAAGAGGGGAAGACAGGTAGGAACTGGGTGCCTTGGCGAGCTGATTGCTGATCGTTTGGTCCTGCTGTCTTTGGTTTGATTGGCCTTTGTGGCTGTGAGGTTGGAGTTATCCCCCCAGCTGGGATTAAAGGTGTGGTCTTTGGCTTGATTAGATCTAGTGGCTGNAAGACTAAGAGATGGAAAGCATGTTTGGCAGAATGCACGAGCTCTGACGGGGTGGGGGAATGAGCGGGAACACGGGTCTAGATTTGTTAAAAATAAATAAATACAAATAAAAAAAATAAATAAAAAAAAATGTTTACATGTATGAGTGCTTGGTCTGCATGTATGTAAGGGACTGAAGAGGCCAACAGGACATCAGATCCCCTGGAACTGGGTACAGATGGTTGTGAGTCACTGTGGGGGTACTGGGAACTGAACTTGGGTCCTCTGTAAGTGCAGCCAGTGCTCTTAACCCCTGAGCCATCTTTCTAGCTCCGTGGGAAGGGAGTTCTAGATAGGAAACCAAGGTAGCAGTGTGGCTGGTGGATTAGAGAAGGAGCAGCGAGGTTGATGTGGCCTAGCAGTGAGCAGAGGGATTGAGTAGGCCATAGGTGAAGGCCAGGCAAGAGGAGGAGTCTGTACAGGTGAGGCCCGGAAAGGTCTCTCTTTACCCTTTTAGTGGCAGAGTAACATGATGTGACTTACCCAGGATCTTTCTGGCTGCCAGAGTAAGAACAGACTGCAGAGAGGCAGAGAAAGCAGGAAGCCTGGTGGCTGTCCTAAACCAGCAGGCAGCCATGGACTTGGTAAGGAGTGTCTGGAGACAGACAGACTGGCAGCGTTTACTTATGGGTTGGCAATGGACATCATAAAATATAAGAGTTAAAGGAATGATTCTTAGGATTTGGGCCTGAACCTGGAAGGATGGTTTTCACTTATTGATTGGAAAAGACTATAGAAAGAAGAGATTTAGAGGAAATGGTCTTGATTTGTGGCAAGAAGACGATCTGCATAGTCATGTAGTCATACATGGCAGAAGTGCAGGAAAGAGGGAAGGTCTGTGATCAACCCCATGTAGATGGTATTTAAGCCATTGACTAGAAGGCACAGGGAAAGACAGTTATGTGAAGACTGAATCCTGTACTTCGAACCTTAGATCTGACAGGAGCAAAATTCACCTTGAAAGAGTAGGGAATGGTGGCCCAGATGATAGTCCCAGGCAGATCCCAGGCAGAGTGAACAGGACTCTGCTACCTGCTGTGTCATGAGTTGAGGGTGGCTGTGTTGGGAATGTGAGCAGCTATAACCTTCCAGACCCCTAAAGGTTGGAGTTGGGGACCCATCGCTCCCAACACAGTCAAGCAGGTAAGCAGCTACATTTAACCAGGGTTGGAAAACTTGATGGATAAATGTCATGTAGAGAGATATTTCCAGAGTAAAAGCTGAACTAATTGTTACTACCAATTAAAAGAATTTGTTTTCATGGATTCACCAATGAATGGCTGGACCATCAGTATCTTCTGAGGGATTTGTCAAGCACTTTATTAGTATTTTTAACATCAACAATTTGATCTGTTTCTCAAAGGCCATTATTTCATTTTATTATTTTTATTTTATATGTATGAGTATATTTCCTGCATGTATGTACAATGTCTACAAAGGTCCTAAGAGGGCGTCAGATCACCTGGAACTGGAGTTACAAACTGTTGTTAGTCACAATGTGGGTGCTGGGAATGGAACCCGGGACCTCTGCAAGAGCAGCCAGGGCTCTTAACTACTGAGCTCTCTCTCCAGCCCCTCTAAAGACCATTTGTCAAAGATCAAATAGAACCTAGTTTTTCTTTACTGATCTTTTTATAGCGTGCTTTTAAATAGCAATTACCCTTTAATTGGTTGTTTCTATAACAAGTCAGGCAACAGCCTTAGCTGTTTTTCTAAATTTCTCTCCCCCTCCTCCTCTCCTCTTCCCTAGTCCCTTCTAATTGGTACATGTAAGAATTATCATTAAGAATTTTATGGGGTTTGAGTTTTAAATAATTTAATATACAACTGCTCACTGAGTCACATAGCAAATCATTCCATCTCCCAGGGATTATTCAAAGACTAGAAAAATGATAGAAGACCTTGAAATTATCACATACTTGAATTACAGGTAGGATGTAAATTTTGGCTTAGGGGTCTTTTAAAAGCTTACTGTGTGTACACAGCCACATACTTTCAAATTCTACTGTTTACTAAGGAATCCCACTGTCCTTCAGTAACAGAGACAACAAAAGCAGCAGGCAAAACAAGCAATGGTTTTCTAAGCCACTACAAGAGAAGTCTAAGAACATTCTGGAAGACCTACACCAGGACAACAGAGCTGATAAAGTCAAGACCCTCAGTCAGAGGCAGGAAATGATTGGAGTGCCTACGAAAGTATAGGGATTATAGTATCTCAAAAACTTTCTGGGTATGAATTATTATCAGGGTTGAACTTACCTGTAAATGCAAGTGTAAGGAAATAATGCAAACCTATAAGCTCTGAGCCCCAAATGAACAGGCAACAGAGGAACGGGCAAAGAAAGGAAGAAGTATTGAAACAGAATTATAAAAAGACTCATCTTCAGACACATTTGTTTCTTTAGAGGTGAAGAATAGATGCCATTCCTAATACTATAGATGTTATGCCAAGGAAAGGGTGATACACTGCCTAAGAAAAAATGTCAAGGACTATTCCTGTACTCCTAGCCTTTACTATGAATTGAGAAAAGCACAATTCTGTATTATCCTAACTCCAGTCTGCCAGTACCACCTCTCATAACCACTATTTAACCAGCGGCTATCACCATCAGTCAGCTTCAGACTTCACCCCAGCTTAGTCTCCACTAGCCCAAGATACGTTACAGAAATGACCTCACCAGCCCTATCTATTCTGCTGAGAAGTCTCTTTTGGATCACTTATATTAATAACCTAAGCCTACTGATTCTACTAAAACCACATGAGCTCTGCTCACACTATAATAGTAAGTCAGCATCAATTTGGACTATAAGAACCTGGCATTTGTGATGGTTTGAACAGAAGCCAAAGAGATTATTTCTGAACAGTATTAAAAATAATGACTTCTTGGCAAGCCTTGGCCTGGTGAGAACAGTCCAGTGCTAGCATCCTTTGCCAGACTGGAAGGTACACCATTCACTTCTGTGGATCTGTAAGAAGCTGTGCTTTTGGTTGGTTTTCAAAGCCTTTCCTCCTGGAGGTGGAAGAATCTATACAGTCATATAAGGGTGTGCTTCCGTACTTTACTAAGGAAGGCCTTCATCACAGGAGATTATAACTCAATTTTTGCACTTAAAATAAGTAGCACTCTTTTGTGTTTTTACTTTTGTCTTTGCTGGGGATTGAACCTGAGACCTCATAGATGCCAGGCAGATCGTCCACCACTAAACTACAGCCCTAGCCCTGCTCTTAGTGTTTTGAGCAAAATAGTGTCTTCATTTGAGTTAGATGAAGTTATAGTTCTATTCTTTAGTATCCTAGCCTCTATTTTGCCTAAAATTTGGAGACTGACACAATTTTCTACACACACACACACAAAATGCTGCTTTCAAAACCAGGCCTGCCTATAATCTCAGCACTGCAGAGGTACAGGCGGTTAGATTAGCCTCAGCTACATAAGAGTTTAAGGCTAGCCTGGGTTATATGAGATCCTATATCAAAAAACAAACAAAACACAAAGGCTGGTCCCTCCCAAAAGAAAAAAAAAAAGCTAAGCAGCTTGCCTTGAAAATATGTTTCTAAGTAAAACCAATTTTTTGTTTTTGTGTTTTGAGACAGGATCTCCCTGGCTGGCTGGCCTGGCACTTGCTATACAGACCAGGATGGCCTTGAACTCATAGAGATCCACCCACTTTTGCCTCCTGAATGCTGGCATTAAAGACATGAGCCACTATACCCAGCTTCTGACTTTTAAATGCTAAGAATATATGGTAAAATCAGGCTTTGAGAAATAGCACAGGTAAGTCTGAGACAATTAGAACAGCAGCTGGCTGGAGTACAATACCTTGGGTCATATAACCACTTCCTTCCAAGGTCAAGACCACTACCAACTTGGCCAGGCAAAGCCAAGTAAATACTCATCTCCCAAACACCAGACTCATCGTTATCCCCTTGTATCTGTAGGGTAACGGTGCAGCCCTGAGACCAAATTCAGAGATGCTTCAATCACTAATATAAAATGGCAATGTCTGCCCCCCCAAAAAGGATTAATTAAAGGCCCAGAGTGGTGGCGCACACCTTTAATCCTAGCACTCAGGAGGCAGAGGCAGGTGAATCTTTGTGAGTTCAAGGCCAGCTTGGTCTACAGAGTGAGCTCCAGGCCAGCTGGGGCTACAGGGAGACCCTGTCTCAAAAAGACCAAAAAAAAAAAAAAAAAGGCAGTGTCTGCTCTTGAGCTAAACATTCTCCCTCATCCTTTTTAAGGTCTATTAACAGGTTATTATGTTCATAAGTCTAGTGATTTTCCTGCTATACAACCTAAAGAATAGTGTGACGGCTAGCAGTTAATTTAAGTCAAAGCATTGACTTAGGATAAATATGAAGAAAAACATGTCATCCGGGGAACTCGTGTGGGCAAAGTGCCCTAAGCCTTTAACTCTAGCAACTCGGAAGCCCAAGAGGTCCCAAAGATGTGGATCTCTAAGAGTTCAAGCCAGCCTGGTCTACATAGTGGTTCCAGGAGCTCGCTGGCTAACTAGTGGAAAGACCCTTGTTTCTTCAGTAGTTAAAACAAACAAAGAAATATAATTGTCAACATATTGATTAAAATACAGACCAAATTTAAAGAAATGTTTTGTGGGGGCTGGAGAGAGTGGTCGGGGGTTAAGGCAAGCGATCCGACTGCTGTGTGTCCAGAAGGACACTCCCAGGTGTTGATCCCATCAGCCGCACTATAGGCAGCTGGATTACTGTCTTAAAACTCCAGCGCGCAGGGGAATTTCCGACAACCTCTCTCTTCCTCCCTCCGCCGGCATTGCACGACATGGGTGCACCAGACCTGCATGCAGACAGTAATTCATTACAGCAATGAAAAATAAATAAATACAAATTTTAAAAAGAGTATTTTTGTTATCTAGTTAAAATGCTTGGCTTTGTGTCTGGGTGTGGATCCCACAGACATAAGGAGGCCAATGTGGCCGAAGCACTGGTAACTGCCTTTCTTATGAAAGAGACACTAAGTTTCCTCTGGTGAATTCTCTGACTTGGGGGCTTACATCTCAGCCCCTGTGTATGCTCCCAGGCAGGAGAGAAGCCTACCCAATAATGTAAGAAAGCCGACACACAGGAGCAGTCCATTTCCTGCCCATTCATCCTCTCCTGCACTTCTACATCACCGTCCTTCATGTGTTGTACCGTTCTTGGCTTTGCGAATAAATCTCCTTCCAGTGTAGGAAAACCCAAGGACAAAGCCTAACCAACGTTCTTGCCTAGATTTTATTCAGTTCTTTATTGTCTAAAGACCTGTGTCTACAGACATAAGTTTGTAGACCGTACAAGAGTTTTCTCAAAATACCATTTTTTTTGGGAGGGGTTTGCTTTTCGAGACGGGTCTCCCTGTAGCCGCAGTCTGCCGGAACTCTGTAAACAGGCTGGCCTGAACTCAACAAAGATCACAGCCTCTGCTCCCATTGTGTAGGATTAAAGGCGTGGTGCCACCATGAAAGATGAAAGCGCTGGCTTTAAAACATACTATTTTTATTAGTAAAGAGATAAGTACCTTTGACATATAAAATAGGGACTATCAAAAAGAAAATAGAAAGCTAATAAAATGTATAGAAACCAAGTAAATAAAAGAGGTGAGAACTGCCCACCTATCAAACCATACCTAATGCCTTTATTTTATTTATTTATTTATTTATTTATTTATTTATTTATTTATTTATTTATTTATTTATGTGTATGAGTGTACTGTCTGCATGTAGGTTTGTGCACCCATGTCGTGCAGTGCCGAGGAGGTCAGAAGAGGGTGTTGGATTCCCCTGGAACTGGAGTTCTCCTGGAATTGGAGTTACAGGTGGTTCTCAGCTGCCATGTGGGTGCTGGGGATCAAACCCGGATCCTCTTCAAGAGCAGTCAGTGCTCTTAACCGCTAGGCCATCTCTCCAGCCCTCTAATGCCTTTTATGTATTAGAAACATTATGGTAGAGTTTCTTATAGTACACATGAAGAATGTGGGGTTGGGAGTGGACAGCTGGCTGAGAGGTTAGAACTTACCATTCTTGTAAAAGACCTAGTTTCAGGTCCCAGCACCCACATGGTGGCTCATAGCTGTCTGTAACTCCAGTTCCAGGGGATCCAATGCCCTCTTCTGGCCTCCCCTAGTTCCTGCACACATGTGGTGCACATAAACTCAAACAGACTCATACATATAGATATAAATAATAAATATTCAAATAAAATACAGTGGCTGGAGACGGACCAGGTTTGAATCCCTTCTTGTCACATGCTAGCTGTAACCTCAACCCACTTCTGTAAAACCAGGCTGATTATAAGACAGAAAAATCCTAGGAGGGTGAGTTAACTGCCTGGCACAGAACCGGTAGGCATTCTAGAAACATCATGCTTTTCCCCTTGTCTGCCAGAATAGAGTAGGATCATTGTATCTGAGGTGCATATACAGTGTCTAGATCCCTAAGAGAGTTAGAAGAGTCTCTGTATCCTTAGACTTTAGCCTCCAACAAAAACTCTAAGTATCAGAGAGAAAAAGTGGTAAGGACATCCGATAGAACTGACAAAATCTAAATAAGAATCCATGACTTCTAGAATTTGATACAGAAGGCTACCAAGGGCAGGTTGAAATCTCAAGTGCAGACCTGCCAAGGTGCCAGCCAGAAAGTATGACACAAACCTCCTGAGTTCCAAGCTCACAGAAATCCATGGGAGTTCTTATAACATTTTTTTTTCTTCCCTCAGAAAACCAATGATTATGGAATCGACTTCGTTTATACTGTGCTACTTCATGAATTCTCGACACAGGTAAAATGCAAAATTGCATGTAAAACTCTTTTTATCTCGAGTTTTTACAGGTTCTAATGTTTAGACCTTTCTTTCCTAGGAAATCATACCCTGTCACATCCACTTGGTATGGTACCCTGGTAAACCATTTAAGGTGAAATACCAGTGTCAAGAGCTGCAGAGCCCAGAAGCCTCTGGAACTGAGGAAGGATGAGCTATGCTACCTACGGAGCTCGACAATTCTGAAAGAAAAAAAACCTAATCTGCTTACATCATATTCCAGATCAGATGACTGTACTAGTCTCCATCACTACTCCACTGCAAGAGCAAAGGTCCAGGCATTCTAGTTACTGAGGCTACAAGTACATACTGGAAATCAAAGAGCTGGGCT
Source organism: Rhizomys pruinosus (assembly GCA_009823505.1). Taxonomy (NCBI): domain Eukaryota; kingdom Metazoa; phylum Chordata; class Mammalia; order Rodentia; family Spalacidae; genus Rhizomys; species Rhizomys pruinosus. Next base: position 556,191 of record VZQC01000911.1, on the reverse strand, counting down.
GTTTCTTAATTGACTTTTCAGGTTTGCCCATGACAAAATGTGCATGCCTAAATGCTCAGGGCTGAGCAGTCACTGCACATTTCTGGGGTTTCTGTCATAATATAAGATCCAGCCAATTGCAGATAGATTGACAACTGCTTTAAAAAAATGGTTTCTCCAGGCGAGGTGGCACACGCTTTTGATCCTAGCACTTTGGAGGCAGAGGCAGGTGGATCTCTGTGAGTTCAAGGCCAGCCTGGTCTACAAAGCAAGTTCCAGGACAGCCAGAGCTACAGGGAGACCCTGTCTCAAAAAGACAAAAAAAAAAAAAAAAAAGTTTCATCTCTGTATTTCTCATTATTTTGGACATATTATAGCTATTTTACATTGCTAAATTACTCCTACTTATTATATCAACAAATTTTCAATGAAAGTATAAGGAAATATTAACTGTTTAAGGAACTTTACTATATTTTATTATTTTAAGAAAGTATTCCTTTTTAACTTGATATTTACCTTCACACAGATGTTTGTTCCTAAATAATAAAATGCATTTGCAAATTTCTGTATGTATGGCAAAATTTGTGCTAACCTGGAATGAAATAAAATCCTACAACATTTTGTTTCAAATCTTATAGTTTTCATTGATAAAGCTACCTACAAACACGAATTTAAAGAAATATTGACAGAGCTCACAACATATCAAATGTTTAAAAAATGTTTACATTTTTATGACAGGTGTGGTGGCATATGCCTTTAATCTCAGTATTTGGAAGGCAGAGGCAGGCAGATCTCTGTGAAATCAAGACCAAACTCATCTACACAAAGAGTTCCAGGCCAGCTGGGGCTATAGAGAGACCCTGTCTCAAAATAAATAAACCAAAAATAAGCAAATATTTACATTTTCACTTATAAGGAGAACTTGGACCCAGTGTTGGTGTAAGTAAACTACAAAAGTAACATAATATGTGTCATAATCAAATCCATACCATAATCAAATCCAGTGAAGTATCTCCTCGAGGCAGGAAGACCTGATCCAGATGGCGCCATCATTTGCTTCTCAAAATTATTACAAGTTAATGGAACACTTATATCAGTGTCTAAAACCCCTTAGCCAGGTTTCTTGGCCAATAGTTGATAGACGACATACAGATGGACCGTGACTTATGATGGGGTTATGTCCCAGTAAGCCCACTGTAAGTTTAAAATGCTAAAGGCTGGATATGCAGTTAATACTTCTTTTTTTTTTATTTTTTATTTTTTTTTTATTAATTTTTTATTTATTTCTGTATGTGTATGAATGTACTGTCTGCATGCAAGTCTGTGCACCCGTGTCGTGCAATGCCGCGGAGGTCAGAAGAGGGTCTCGGATTCCCCTGGAGCTAACATACCTAACATCCCAGCTTCGCAATACCATAGTATGAGATGTTTACCCTTGTGTGTGCTTGTGTGGCTGACAAAAAGCTGTGTTGTTGCTACTGATCCCTTTCCAGAAAAGCAAAGTTTATTCATTTGAAACAGAACAAAATTTTCCACATATTTTTCCAAAAGGTTTATCATTTTCCCACTAATGCCAAGTCAGTCAAGTAAGTCCTGTCAACACTTAGGTGCAACTGTACCATTTAAGACTGCACTGTTAGACAACAGGAAAAGGTTGTACTATAGAGAACGATTTCAGCCATGGAATTGTGAAAAGAATTTGAGTAGATCTAATTGTGTGTTTTCTACTTAAAGCCCCACATCTTGCTGACATCTACTCATTTTAACAAATTCTAAATACTGTGACACAATCATTTAACAAATTCTAAATACTGTGACACAATCATTTAACGAATTCTAAATACTGTGACACAATCATTTAACAAATTCTAATACTGTGACACAATCATTTAACAAATTCTAATACTGTGACACAATCATTTAACAAATTCTAAATACTGTGACACAATCATTTGAAGGCTCTCCCACCTGTGTGATCAAAGAGAAGCCCTATTAAAAAACAACAACAATATGTAATGATTGAGTCAAGCCAAAATCAAGCGAGAGAAAGTTCCCTAATGACCCCATGTGAGACTTTATTTTTTTTTTCCCATGTGAGACTTTAATCCCAGCACCTGGAGGCAGAGGCAAGCCTGACCTACAGAGAGAAACCCTGTCTCAAAACAAAATAAAACAAAACAAAATCTCATGAACATTATTACAGCACAATATCCAATGATCTTTTAAAAATATTTTATTATTTTTATTCTATTTGTATGAGTGTTTTGCCTGCATGTATGTAAGTGCACCCGTATTCTGCAATGCCCTCAGAGATCAGAAGAGGGCATTGGATTCCCTAGAACTAGAGTTACAAGAATGGCTGTTAGTGAGCATGTGGGTGCTGGGAACCTAACCCAGGTCCTCTACAAAAGCAGCCACTACTCTTAACTGCTGAACCATCTCTCCAGATCCTGTCCTGTGACCTTTAACTATTATTTTAATATCAGATTACAGACTAGAAAGGGACCTTTTTATATGGTATTTCAGCTTTCTCTAAGAGTTGATTCTCAAATGAATTTTCCATTAAGCTTACAAAAATGACCATAGTTCAGCCAAGTAGGTACAACAATATAGCCCTTAAATAGACTAATTACAGTATAATAGAATCTGAAGATAAACAAACAACATACAAACACAGTTATCTAATTTGTAAAACCTACAAAAGTTAAACCACCTAAAAATCTCTCAATATGGTTATTAGAATGTCTTTTCTTTTTTAGGGGAGAGGGGGTTCTTTTTGAGACAGGGTCTTCCTTTACTCCGAGCCAGCCTGGAAGTCGCTATGTAGACCAGGCTGGCCTTGAACTCACAGAGATCTTTGCTTGCCTCTGCCTCCCAAGTGGTAGGATTAAAGGTGTGCACCATGACCGGCTAGAACGTCTTTTCTAACATGGACTCTAAAATTGCTAACTTGACTTTATTAACACTGATTTCACTGCTAAGGAGAGTAAAATACTGTATTTACCTTGGGATCGATTGGAAAACTAAACTCCCAGCCCTCTTTCAATTACCAGTGTAAATTCTGAATCACTGACAGTTATAGCTAGCATTCCATTTACTTGTCAAACATCTTTAAAACTTTCAGACCATTTATTTATTTATTTGTTTGTTTATTTATTTAATTTTGAGACAGGGTCTCGCTATGTAGCTCTTGAACTATGTAGGGCAGGCTGGTCTCAATCTCATAGATCCACCTGCTTCTGCCTCCTGAATGCTGGGACTAAAGGTGTGATCCAGCACACCTGGCAAAGTTTCAGAATTCTAAGACATGGATTTTATCTGCAATTCCATTTTATTCTGAGTTTCAATTTTTCTTACTTGAATGGTAAGTTGTTAGAAACTACATAAGTTCATCTGAAAGTCAGTCAGCAGCCTCTGTATTTGGATTTCCATTTTAGCCCTCCGAGGGCAGCTTCGTTAATATCGGTGATTTTTCTGGGTTTAGAAAATGTTGTCAGTTCTGTAACTGCTCCTAGCTTTCAAGGCACAACAATCACCAAACATGCTACCTGACCCATACGTGGATGGGTAAATCAATGAATGCTGATACATGTTTTCTGTGAACAATTTATTTCAGTGATGTACTGCAGTGCTATTTGAAGCAGCCAATTAAAACACTGCTCTGATTCAATAATTTAGTTTTAACCCATCACTGTTTACTCTTCCTGATGGCTGCCAAATTTATGACTGGACATGTAAAAACATTAAACTATGAAAACTCTTATATTTCAGAACTGATTAAGTTCTGTTGATTTTAGAAACTATACAATGAAGCAGGGAGGAAAACAGTAACACTGTTGTACTTCTTTAAAGTTACTTATCAGCATCTACAGCCTGTCTGCCCTAGTGTGTCTAATCTCATCCTATCTCAGAATTAAGGTTAGCTATCAGCTGAAGAACCAAGAGCCCCAAATGTAGTATCACCCACAAAAACATTAATGTGCACATCAGAACTGCAAAAGTCTTTAATTTCATGTCTTGGGCCCAAGTGCAGGTGACACTGCAGTAGTCTTAACACTACACGCTGGAATATTCTCAAGATGTTTAAAGAGACCCTGGATATTGAGCTTTTTAAAAGCTCCAGCAGATTTTGAAGTCAGTCAGGAGAAGGCATCTAGGCAGTGGCTACTGTGCTGCTCCTACCCACAATTCCACTCAACACTTCCTCTAATTGGCCAGCAACTAACCTTTACCATAGTAGCATAATATACATCTATCTATCTATCTATCTATCTATCTATCTATCTATCTATCTATCCATCCATCCATCCATCCATCCATCCTCACTCTGGCATGGTGTTGCACACCTTTAATCCCCACACCCAGGAGGCAAAGGCAGGTAGATCTCTGGTGAGTTCAAGGCTAGCCTGGTCTACAGGCAGGGAGACCCTGTCTCCAAAAGAAACCCCCCCAAAAAATACCCTCATTTATTTTCTTATGAATCTTTTCCATGCTAATTTGTTTGGTGTTTACCAACTATCATTAATCTAATGAGTTAGCAACACACGTGTTCTCTCCTGGATCTGCGCCTCTGGGCTCCTATTCCAGCTAACCCCTAGGAGGGTGCATGCCATTGCTTATGAAATGCTTGATGGACTGGATCTCTAGGAATTTTTTATATTAAAACTTTATAACCAGAATATTCAACAAATTAAAAACATGTCCACATTTATCAATTTTTCTGAGTATTCTCACGATCTTGGCCAGAGGGACTGTGCTAAACCTTATGAAAATATTTCTTTATTGGGAATGATATTTACAGTACCCAGGAGTGGTATGTGGTGCTGATGAAATGCCTCAGCATGGAAATGGGACTTGGTGAATTAACTCTAACCACGGTGCCTATGAAGACTCAGTGAGCTGCACTGTCTGGGGAAAATCCACCTTCTCTGTGCCTTTTCTCCTCATTACATACTAAGACATAGTAATAATATTTACTTTCACAGGGCTTTAAGCAATAAATTAGATAAAGCCTCAAAACTATTTAGCAAATACCTTGAAGAATATATGCTCAATACTTTGTCTTTTTTTTCCTAAAATTCGAAAGTCAAATCTATATAACAAGGAAACCAAAAGAGCCACATATGATGTTGCATGCCTGTAATCTCGGCACCTGAGAAGCAGCAGGAGGGGAACCAGGAGTGTAAGGCTAGCCTCGGCTAGGAGACTACCAGGAGTGCAAGGCTAGCCTCGGCTAGGAGACTACCAGGAGTGCAAGGCTAGCCTCGGCTAGGAGACTACCAGGAGTGCAAGGCTAGCCTCGGCTAGGAGACAACCAGGAGTGCAAGGCTAGCCTCAGCTGGGAGACTCTGTCGTAAAAACAAACCAGGAGTGCAAGGCTAGCCTCAGCTAGGAGACTCTGTCGTAAAAACAAACCAAGAGTGTAAGGCTAGCCTCAGCTAGGAGACTCCATCTTAAAAAAAAAAAAGGAAACTAGGGTGCTACTTCCTAAGGTTAGAAGACAGATGCCAGGCAGGTGACTGCAAAGACAAAAGGGTGGAATGAGTCAGGGCACCTTGCAGGACGGCGTTGGGCTTTGGAGAACTGGGATCCTTTGCTTTTCCTTCTCTTTCAATTCCTCATCCTAGACTCAAGTTGTACTGGACTCAGCAAGGGAGCCAGGGCTCCCTTTCTGCTTTGAGGTGGGAACAGGTATAACCAGAGCAGCCTGTGAAAGTGACCTGTGGTCAGATGACTTTGGACAATACTTGGGTGTCTATATCAGTTACTTTTTGTTGCTGTGACAAAACACTGTGACCAAGGCAACTTACAGAAGGAAGAGTTTATTGGGCTTACAGTTCGGGGTGAGAGAGTAATAGTCCACTGTGCTGGGGGAGGCCTGGCAGGAGGTAGCCAGAGCAAAAAGCTGAGAGCAGACACAAGAAGCAGAAAGAGACCAACTGGAAGTGGGGTGAGGCTCTGAACTTTCAAAGCCCACCCCCAGCAATGTGCTTCCTCCTGCAAACTCCTACCTCCTAAACTTCCACAAACAGCACTACCAACTAGGGACAAAGTGTTCAAATACTTGAAGCCTATGGGAGACACTCATTCAGACCACCAGTGTCATGGGGGCCTTCTGTACCTGTTAGTGTGTGCTATGACCTTGCTCAAGGCCCACCCCACTCACCATTCCTCCACCGAGAAGCATCTGACGGCACTGGCTTCCTGTGGAACCCACTTCAGGAAATAGCTCAGGCCTGCCATTATGGCTTAAAAATGCTGACCATTTGGATTCAGCTGAGGGTCCAGTCCCGGCTTCAGACCTGGCCTGACACTTTGGTCTGACTTTAACTGTTGGCTGTGTCCTGGATATTCTTTCTGATTTAACCACAGGCCTCATGTCACATGGATCTGGTCTCTTCCTCCCTTGGGCTGCCCACAGCTCCACAGAGTGGAGGTCCCACAGAGTGCTCCAAGTCACCTGGCCTGAGACGAATAGGGGTGGATAAGGCTGGGAGGGACAAGGCCAGTGAGGTCATGTAGCCTCATTGGTAACTATTGCTAGAAACACCTCACTCTCAGAAGAGGGGCTTTACCCTCTAAGGGCCAAGCAGATATAAGAGAAGAAAAGAAACAATAAGAGAGAGAAGGAAAGATTAGGAGAATAGAACATATACGACCACACACAGAGAGCGAACACTCCACTACATAAAGCACTGAATACCAACAAAAGACTACACTTATAAGACCGACGGCATGCACAGCCATGTTCATTTGAATGCCTCTTCACAGTAGCAAGGAGCTTGAACCAACCCAAGTGCCCCTCAACTGATGAGTGGATAGAGAAAGTGGGTACATCTACACATGGAGTTCTATGCAGCAGTGGTTAAGAAATGATGACATCATGAACTTTGCAGTAAAATTGCTGAGAGCTAGAAGATATCTGCTGCGTTGAATGTAACACGAGTCCCAGAAAAAACAAAGGACAAATGGTAACCCTCATCTGTGGATGCTAGCACCAATTACCTAGTGTAGATGGCAAACTGAGCATATCTAGTCTATATGTCTTTGATCTGAAAACAACTGTGTCTTTTATATTGGTAGAATGCCATTTTAAAAAAAATAAATCTATTTTTTTTAAGTGGATTTTTTTTTTGTGAGGTGGGAACTGTGGTGGCTACTTTAATCCCCAATACTCAGGAGGCAGGAGGCAGGTGGCATTTCTGTATTGAGATCAAGGGCCAGCCTGGCTTACATAGTGAGTTCCAACCCAGCCGGGACTACAGGGAGATCCTGTCTCAAAAAGACAAAAAAAAAAAAATTAAATAAAATAAAATGCATTCTTTGTGATTGTGTAGAGCATTTTCCACCCTCTTCATTGGGCTATGAAAATATGTGTGACTGATTGCTTTAATTAAAATACTGTGACTGATTGCTTTAATATGTGGCTTCTGCAGATTTACAACTGCCTCTGTTTTAGGAGTACAAATGTTATCTACAGTCTCATAGTAGGTAAAAACCTGATGCTTACACATGCTATTCTTATTTCTGTTGAATTTCTGATAAAATAACTTGTAGAGTTGCTGCTGAATCAGTTCATTCATGTGGAAACGGTAGTTCATTTTGAGTCAAGTAGGTTTTGTCATATAATGTGTTCATTGAGATTGTGAAAGAACAGATGTCAAGTAAGTTCTGATACCAAGAGTCAGCTGGGTTTGCTCAGGCTGTTCTCTCATACTGTTCAGAATCCCTCACCCCCAAACCTCTGATGCCATTTTCTAGTCTTCCATTCCATACTGCGATAGATATAGCAAAAATTAAAATCTTATCTTCTTTATTCCCTTTAGTGGTTTTTTTTTTTTTTTTTTTTTTGCATGTTCCTACTGTAGCTTACATTTTTGTTGCGAGGCTCCTAGCTTGAGGGCTCTATGCCTTACACTCTGGTTGTTTTTACGAACAGAGTCTCCCTAGCTGAGGCTAGCCTGCACTCGTCCTGGTTGTTTACACGTCTCCCAGCGAGGGCTAGCCTTGCACTCCTGGTTAGTCTCCTAGCCGAGGCTAGCGCTGCACCCTGGTAGTCTCCTAGCCGAGGAGCCTTATCGGGCGTCTTAGCCGAGCTCCTGCTCCTGGTAGTCGTGAGCCGAGGCTATAGCCTTACCACTCGCTGTGTTTCCCCCTCCTGCTGCTTCTCATGCCGGGTGCCGAGATTACAGGCATGCAACACATCATAGTGTCGGTGGCTTCTTTTGGTTTCCGTTGTTATATAGATTGACTTTCGAATTTTAGGGAAAAAAAAGACAAGGAGATATTGAGCATTAAAATATTCTTCAAAGGTATTTGCTAAATAGTTCTTGAGCCGCTTTATCAATCATATGTGGTGCGCTTAAAGCCCTGTGAAAGTAAATATTATTTTACTATGTTCTTAGTATGTAATGGAGGAGAAAAGGCACAGAGAAGGTGGATTATTCCCCAGACAGTGCAGCTCACTGATTGTCTTCATAGGCACCGTGGGTTAGAGTTAATTCACCACAGTCCCAGTTTCCATGCTTGAGGCATTTCATCAGCACCACATACCACTCCTGGGTACTGTAAATATCATTCCCAATAAAGAAATATTTTCATAAGGTTTAGCACAGTCCCTCTGGCCAAGATCGTGAGAATTACTCAGAAAAATCTGATAAATGTTGGACATTGTTTTTATTTGTTGAATTATTTGGTTATAAAAGTTTTAATATCAAAAATTCCTAGAGATCCAGGTCCATCCAAGCATTTCATAAGCCAATGGCATGCACCCTCCTTAGGGGTTAGCTGGAAAGCGAGCCAGAGGGCGCCAGATCCAGGACGAGAACACGTGATGTTGGCCTTAACTCATTAGATAAATGAATAGTTGGTAAACATCCCAAACCAAATTAGCATTGTGAAAAGATTTCATTAAAGAATAATAATGAGGGGGTATTTTTGGGGGGATTTTTTGGACGACAGGGTTCTCCCTGCCTGGTAGACCAGGCTAGCCTTGAACTCACAAAGATACGCCTGCACTTTTGCCTCCTGGGATGTGAGGATTAAAGGGTGTTGCAACACCATGACCAGCGAGTGAGGATGGACTGTATGGCACTGGATATATGAGAATGCGATACGTAGATAGATAATAGATAGATAAGAATAGGGATAGATAGACATAGATGATATTATGTCTACTGTTTCATGGTAACAGCGTTAGTTGCTGGCCAATTAGAGGAAGTGTTGAGTGGAATTGTGGGTAGGAGCAGCACAGTAGCCACTGCCTAGATGCCTTCTCCTGACTGACTTCAAAATCTGCTGGAGCTTTTAAAAAGCTCAATATCCAGGGTCTCTTTAAACATCTTGAGAATATTCCAGCGTGTAGTGTTAAGACTACTGCAGTGTCACCTGCACTTGGGCCCAAGACATGAAATTAAAGACTTTTGCAGTTCTGATGTGCACATTAATGTTTTTGTGGGTGATACTACATTTGGGGCTCTTGGTTCTTCAGCTGATAGCTAACCTTAATTCTGAGATAGGATGAGATTAGACACACTAGGGCAGACAGGCTGTAGATGCTGATAAGTAACTTTAAAGAAGTACAACAGTGTTACTGTTTTCCTCCCTGCTTCATTGTATAGTTTCTAAAATCAACAGAACTTAATCAGTTCTGAAATATAAGAGTTTTCATAGTTTAATGTTTTTACATGTCCAGTCATAAATTTGGCAGCCATCAGGAAGAGTAAACAGTGATGGGTTAAAACTAAATTATTGAATCAGAGCAGTGTTTTAATTGGCTGCTTCAAATAGCACTGCAGTACATCACTGAAATAAATTGTTCACAGAAAACATGTATCAGCATTCATTGATTTACCCATCCACGTATGGGTCAGGTAGCATGTTTGGTGATTGTTGTGCCTTGAAAGCTAGGAGCAGTTACAGAACTGACAACATTTTCTAAACCCAGAAAAATCACCGATATTAACGAAGCTGCCCTCGGAGGGCTAAAATGGAAATCCAAATACAGAGGCTGCTGACTGACTTTCAGATGAACTTATGTAGTTTCTAACAACTTACCATTCAAGTAAGAAAAATTGAAACTCAGAATAAAATGGAATTGCAGATAAAATCCATGTCTTAGAATTCTGAAACTTTGCCAGGTGTTGCTGGATCACACCTTTAGTCCAGCATTCAGGAGGCGAAAGTAGGTGTGATCTATTGAGATTGAGAGCCAGCCTGCCCTACATAGTTCAAGAGCTACATAGGCGAGGACCCTATGTTCCAAAATGTAAATTTACAATATACAAACAAATAAATAAATACAATGGTCTGGAAAGTTTTAAAGATGTTTTTGACAAGTAAATGGAAGCTAGCTTAAACTGTCGAGTGATTCAGATTTACCACTGTAATTGAAAAAGAGTGGCTGGGGTTTAATTGTTTTCCAATCGATCCCAAGGTAAATACAGTATTTTCTCTCCCTTACAGTGAAATCCAGTGTTAAAAAGTCAAGTTACGCAATTTTAGAGTCCATGTTTAGAAAAGACGTTCTAGCCGCGTTCATGGTGCACACCTTTATCCCTACCACTTGGAGGCCAAGGATAGCAAAGATCTCTGTGATTTCAAGGCCAGCCTGGTCTACCATAGCACTTCCTAGGCTGGGAGCCGACTAAACGGAAGACCCTTGTCTCAAAAAGAGAACCCCTCTCCCCTAAAAAAGAAAGACATTCTAATAACCATATTGAGAGATTTTTAGGTGGTTTAACTTTTGTAGGTTTTACAAATTAGATAACTGTGTTTGTATTTGTTTGTTTATTCTTCAGATTTCTGTATTGGATACTGTAATTTAGTCTATTTAAGGCGCTATATTGTTGTACCTACTTGAGTCTGAACTCATGTCATTTTTGTAAGCTTAATGGAAAATTCATTTGAGAATCAACTCTTAGAGAAAGCTGAAATACCATATAAAAAGGTCCCTTTCTAGTCCCTGTAATCTGATATTTTAAAATAATAGTTAAAGTCACAGACAGGATTCTGGAGAGATGGTTCAAGCATCGTCTAAGCAGTAGTGGCTGCTTTTGCTAGAGGCATGGGTTAGGTTCCAGCACCCACATGCCTCACTAACAGACCATTCTCGTAACTCTAGTTCTAGGAAATCCAATTGCCCTCTTCTGATTCTCTTGAGGGCATTGCAGCAATACGGGTGCACTTACATACATGCAGGCAAAACACTCATACAAACTAGAAAACAAAAATTAATAAAATATTTTTAAAGAATCATTTGGATATTGTGCTGTAATAATGTTCATGAGATTTTGTTTGTGTTTTATTTTGTTTTCTGAGACAAGCGGTTTCTCTTCTGTAGGTCAGGCTTGGCCTTGCCTCCAGTGCTGGGATTAATAGTTCACATGGGAAAAAAAAAAATAAAGTCTCAACATGGGGTCAATAGGGAACTTTCTCTCGCTTGATTTTGGCTTGATGACTCCAATCATTAGCCATTATGTTGTTGTTTCTTTAATAGGGCTTCTCTTTGATTCACACAGGTGGGAGAGCCTTCAAATGTAGTTGTGTCACAGTATTTAGAATTGTTAACATGATTGTGTCACAGTTATTAGAATTTGTTAAACTGATTGGTGTCACAGTATTTAGAATTTTGTTAAATGATTGTGTCACAGTATTAGAATTCGTTAAATGATTGTGTCACAGTATTAGAATTTGTTAAATGATTGTGTCACAGTCATTTAAATTTAGTTAAAATGATGTCAGGACTTCGAGCAAGATTGGGCGACTTTAAGATAGATAAACAACGAATTAGATCTAACTCATATTACTTTTCACACATTCCATGCGCCTGAAATCCCGTTCTCTATAGTACAACCCTTTCCTGAGTGATCTAACAGTGACAGTCTTAGAATGGTACAGTGCTGGCAACCTAAGTGTTGACCAGGCACTTACTCTGACTGACTGGCATTAGTGGGAAATGATAAACCTTTTGAAAAAATACGTGGGAAAATTTTGTTCTCGTTCAAATGAATAAACTTTGCTTTTCTTTGGTGAAAAAAAAGGATTCTAGTAGTCTATACAACTACAGCTTCTTTGTCAGCATCAGCACAAGCACACCACCAAGGTTAAAGCATCTCATACTTATGTCAGTTGGCGAAGCTGGGATATTATGGCATAATGTTAGACTCCAGGGTAATCGGAGAACCCTCTTCTGACTCTACTGCGCGAGTTTCATAGCCTACGAGCACGGTGCACAGACTTGCATGACAGACAAGTACATTTCAATACACATACAGAAATTAAATGAAAAATATAATTAAAAAAAAGAAAATAATAAAATAAAAAAAAAAGAATTTAACTAGCATGTCCAGCCATTTAGCATTTAAATAAAACTTATAGTGGGTTTACCTGGGACATAACCCCATTCATAAAGTCACGTCCATCTGTATGATCGTCTATCAAAACTATTGGCCAAGGAAACCTGGCAAGGGGTTATAAGACTACTTGATATAACGTGATCTCATTAACTTGTAATAATTTTGAGAAGGCAAATGATGGCGCCCATCTGGATCAGGTCTTCCTTGCCTCGAGGGAGATACTTCACTGGATTTGATTATGGTATGGATTTGATTATGACACATATTAATGTTACTTTTGTAGTTTACTTACACCAACACTTGGGTCCAATAGTGTCTGCCTAATAATGTGAAAGATGTAAATATTTGCTTATTCTTCTGGCTTATTTATTTTGATGACTAGGGTCTCTCTCTATAGACCTGCACGCTGGCCTGGAAACTCTGTTGTGATAGATGAGTTTGGTCTTGATTTCACAAGAGAATCTGCCTGCCTCTGCCTTACCAAATACTGTCATTAAATGGCATATGCCACCACACCTTCTATAAAAAGTAAACATTTTTTAAACATTTGTATGTTGTGAGCTCTGTCAATATTTCTTTAAATTTCGTGTTTGTAGGTAGCTTTATCAATGCAAAGATCTATAAGATTATGAAACAATAATGTTGTAAGGATCTTTTTCTTCATTCATAGCTGTTAGCACAAATTTTTGCCAACAACAGAGAAATTTGCAAATGATCTTTATATACTTAGGAACAAACATCTGTTGTGAAGGATAAATCATCAAGATTATAAAATCAGGGACGACATAATACTTTCATACCTTAAAATAACAGTAAATAATATAGTACAAGTTCCCTTAAACCAGTTTAATTATATCTTCCTAACTCTATATTACTTTCATATGAACCGAATCTTTTCTGATATAATATTAAGTAGGAGATAAGAAAATATTTTTAGCAATGTTTTAAATAGCTCTATCTATGAGCTCCACAAATAGATCAGAAAATAGCAGAGTATGAACACCTTCTTGGTTTTTTTTTTGGTCTTTTTTGAGAAAGGGGTCTCCCTGTGTAGCTCTGGCGGAACATAGGAACTTGCTTTATAAGGAACCAGCTGGCCCACTTGACACTCACAAAAGAGATCTCCACTCCTGCCTTCTGCCTCAAAAGAATGCTACGGAATTCACAACAGCGGTCCACCTTCGCCTCGAGAGTAAACGGGCGATTTTTTAAAGCATCGTTGTCAATCTACTCTGCAATTGCGTAGGCGATCTTACCTGAGTATCTATGACAGATAACCAGAAATGCTGCAGGGTGATTCATGACCATCAGCACTCTGACATTTATAGTGCATGACTTTTTGTCCTTATGGGCTAAAGACGCCGTTGGAAAAGTTGTCAGATTAGAAAATCAAGTTTCCCCGCTCTCTCTTGAATTGTTCCAGTAAAGCTGTTACTTGGTCAAGCGCCTTCCAGATTAACTAGAAATGCCTGGACCTTTGCTCTGCCAGTGAGTATGATGGAGACTAGAGTACAGTCATCTGATACCTAAATATCGATGTAAACAGTAAATTAGGTTTTTTCTTTCAGGAATATGTCGAGTCCCGTTCAGTAGCATAGCTCATCCTCCTCAGTTCCAGAGGCTTCTGGGCTCTGCAGCTCTTGACACTGGTATTTCACCTTAAATGGTTTACCAGGTTACCAGACCAAATGGATGTGACAGGGTATGATTTCCTAGGAAAGAAAGGTCTAAACATTAGAACCTGTAAAAACTCGAGATAAAAAGAGTTTTACATGCAATTTTGCATTTTACCTTGTGCCGAGAATCATGAAGTAGTCACCATATGTAGTTATATAAAACTGGATAGTCGATCCATATCATGGTTTTGCTGAGGGTAAGAAAAAAAAAAATGTTTGTATAAGGAACTCCCATGGATTCCTGTGAGCTGGAAACTCTAGGAGGTTTGTGTCATACTTTCTGGCTGGCACCTTGGCAGGTCTGCACTTGAGATTTCAACCTGCCCTTGGTAGCCTTCTGTATCAAATTCTAGAAGTCATGGATTCTTATTTAGATTTTGTCAGTTCTATCGGATGTCCTTACCACTTTTTCTCTCTGATACTTAGAGTTTTTGTTGGAGGCTAAAGTCTAAGGATACAGAGACTCTTCTAACTCTCTTAGGTGGGTAATTCTATGACACTGTATAGTGTCAACCTCAGAGTGACAATGATTCTCTTTACTCTTCTATTCTGGCTGAACAAGAGAAAAGACATATTGATTTGTCTAGAATTGCTCTAAACTTACAACGCATACCGGTTCTGTGCCAGGCAGTTAACTCACCCTCCTAGGATTTTTCTGTCTTATAATCAGCCTGGTTTTACAGAAGTGGGTTGAGGTTACAGCTAGCATGTGACAAGAAGGGATTCAAACCTGGTCCGTCTCCAGCCACTGTAATATTCGTGACCAGTATTTATATATTAACATTACTAATCTTATATGTATGAGTCTCTTTGACGGGTTTATTGTGCACTCATGTGTGCAAGGAACTACGCGTGAAATCCCAAGCAAGAGGGCAATTGGAACTCCCCGGCAACTGACGTTACAGACAGCTATTAGCCAACATGTAGGTCGATGGCTGCTCCCAGAAAAAACATTTACGTTTAAGGGTACTTATACCAAATGAACAATGGTAAGTTCTAACCTCTCAGCCAGCTGTCCACTCCCAACCCCACATTCTTCATGTGTACTATAAGAAACTCTACCATAATGTTTCTAATACATAACAGAGCATTAGAGGCTGGAGAGATGGTCTAGCGGTTAAGAGCACTGACTGCTCTGCAACGTGAGGATCCGGGTTTTTGATCCCAGCACAACATGGCCAGTTGCCGAGACAGCCTCCTGTAAACAATTCCCAGGAGAACTCCAGTTCCAGGGGAATCCAAGCCAACCCCTCTCTGACCTCCTCGGCCATTGCAAGACACCGAAGTGCAGATCAACAACTGACATGCAGATACCTCGCGAGTACAGGCTTCATACAGCTATAACAAAAGATAATATGATTACAACCATAGAGAACCTACTAAATAAATTAAATACAAAGTAAATTAGGCATAATAAGATAACAACTAAAGGCTATTTAGGATCATTTGGTTTGATAGGTGATTGGCAGTTCTCACTGACATCTTTTAGTTTATACTTTAGTTTCTCATCTCTGACATTTCTACATTAGACATTTCTAATTTTCTTTATGATTAGAAATCCCAGTATTTTATATGTCAAACATTGCGTACTTATCATCTTTACTAATAAAATAGTATGTTTTAAAGCCAGCGCTTTCATCTTTCATGGTGGCACCACGCCTTTAATCCTAACACAAGGGAGACAGAGGACGTGATACTTTTAGTTGAGTTGCAGGCCAGCCTGGGTTGATTACCATGTAAGTCTCCCGGAACATGACTGAGCGGCCTACAGAGGTAGACCCGTCTCGAAAAGACCCCTCCCAAAAAAAAATGGTATTTTGAGGAATAACTCCCTTTTGTAGTTTACAACACTCTAGTGTCTGTAGACCAAGGTCTTTAGAACAACTAAAAGAACTTGGAATAAAATCTAAGCTTAAGAACTTGGTTAGGCTTTGTCCTTGGGTTTTCCTACAACTGGAAGGGAAGATTTATTGCGCAAAAGCCAAGAACTGGGCTTACACACACATGAAGGACGGGTGAAAATGTAGAAGTGCAGGAGAGGATGAATGGGCAGGAAATGGACTGCTCCTGTGTGTCGGCTTTCTTACATTATTGGGTAGGCTTCTCTCCTGCCTGGGAGCATACACAGGGGCTGAGATGTAAGCCCCCAAGTCAGAGAATTCACCAGAGGAAACTTAGTGTCTCTTTCATAAGAAAGGCAGTTACCAGTGCTTCGGCCACATTGGCCTCCTATGTCTGTGGATCCACACCCAGACACAACCAATGTTAACTAGAAAAAAAATACTCTTTTTAAAATTTTTATTTATTTATTTTCATTGTGTATGAATGTACTGTCTGCATGCAGGTCTGTGCACCCATGCGTGCAATGCCGGCGGAGGGTCAGGAAGAGTAGAGGTTGTCGGAAAATTCCCTGCGCAGCTAGGAGTTATTTGAAGCAACAGTTACATCTCAGCTTGCCATATAGTGACGGCCTGTGGGATCAAACCTGGGGTCCTTCTGGACACACAGCAGTCGGTCGCTTCTTAACCCCTGACCACTTCTCTCCAGCCCCCAAAAAATATTCTTATAAATTTGGTCTGTATTTTAATCAATATGTTGACAATTATATTTCTTTGTTTGTTTTAACTACTGAAGAAACAAGGGTCTTTCCACTAGTTAGCCAGCGAGCTCCTGGAACCACTATGTAGACCAGGCTGGCTTGAACTCTTAGAGATCCACATCTTTGGGACCTCTTGGGCTTCCGAGTTGCTAGAGTTAAAGGCTTAGGGCACTTTGCCCACACGAGTTCCCCGGATGACATGTTTTTCTTCATATTTATCCTAAGTCAATGCTTTGACTTAAATTAACTGCTAGCCGTCACACTATTCTTTAGGTTGTATAGCAGGAAAATCACTAGACTTATGAACATAATAACCTGTTAATAGACCTTAAAAAGGATGAGGGAGAATGTTTAGCTCAAGAGCAGACACTGCCTTTTTTTTTTTTTTTTTTGTTTTTGGTCTCTATTTTGAATACAGTGGTACTCCCTGTAGCCCCAGACTGGCCTCGAACTCAACATCTGGTTTAACCTAGCGACCCTTAACCAGGCCTTAAACTCACATTAAGATTTCACCTGCCTCTCGTCCTCCTGTGAAGTGCTAGGATTAAAGGGTGTGCCCACCCACTTGGGCCTTGAATTAATCCTTCTTGGGGGCAGACATTTGCCATTTATATTAGGGTGATTGAAGCACTGCCTGATATTTTGGTCTCAGGCTTGCACCGCTACCCTACTAGATACAATTGTGAATTAACGATGAAGAATCTGGTGTTCTGGAAGTATGAAAGTTATTTTCACTTTTGGGCTTTGAGAGCACATGGAGACCAAGTTGGTAAAGATGGGTCTTGACCTTGCAAGGAAGGGTTATATTCGATTTCCAATGAGACTAAGGCCTATGTACTCCAAGCAAAGACTGTTCTGGTTACTAAATTGTCTCAGACTACACCATTCGCTATTCTCAAAGCCTGATATTACCAATATATTCTTAGCCATTTAAAGTTCAGAAGCATGTGGATGGTTTTTATAGTGGCTCATGTCACATAATTGCCAGTTACAGTTCAGGGCACGGGCCAGGAAGTGGGTGCGGTATCTCTACTGAGTTCAAGTGCCGTATCATGTCGATATAGCACAGTTGCCAGGCAGCACAGACCAAGATAGGATCCGTGTCTCCAAAATACACACAAAACAAAAAAATTGGCTTTTTATCTTTATTAAACACTATTATTTCAAGGCAAACGCTGCTTAGGCTTTTTTTTTTTTCTTATGAGAGAGGGTACCACCTTTGGTTTGGATTTAGTTTTTTCGAAAGCCTTACATATAGAATCTCAATATAACCCAAGGTATATCCTTATATATCAGCTATAATTGTAGGACTGAGGCTAATCTAACCGCCCTGTAACCGTCACTGCAGTGCTAGATAGGCAGGTAGTGTATAGAAAGCAGCATTTTTAGTGTGGTGTGTAGAATATAATTTGTTCTTAAGTAGTCAGTCCTCCCAACTTTAGGCGAAAAAAGAGGTCTAGTATGACGTGAACAGAAGAATTAAGAACGCTATAACATTCATTCTGAACTCAAATGAGAAACACTATTATAGCTCAATAACACTAGATTGCCATGGTGCATAGGCTGTAGTTTAAGAATGTGTGCGTACGAATCTTGCCTGGCATACCTATGAGATCTGTCTCTTAGGTTCGGATATCGCGCGCAGATCTAGGAAGACAAAAGTAAAACTCAACAAAAAGACGTGCTAATCTTATTATGAAAGTTGCAAAAAATTGAGTTATAATCTCCTGTGATGAAGGCCTTCCTTAGTAAAGTACGGAAGCACACCCTTATATGACTGTATAGATTCTTCCACCTCCAGGAGGAAAGGCTTTGAAAACCAACCAAAAGCACAGCTTCTTACAGATCCACAGAAGTGAATGGTGTACCTTCCAGTCTGGCAAAGGATGCTAGCACTGGACTGTTCTCACCAGGCCAAGGCTTGCCAAGAAGTCATTATTTTTAATACTGTTCAGAAATAATCTCTTTGGCTTCTGTTCAAACCATCACAAATGCCAGGTTCTTATAGTCCAAATTGATGCTGACTTACTATTATAGTGTGAGCAGAGCTCATGTGGTTTTAGTAGAATCAGTAGGCTTAGGTTATTAATATAAGTGATCCAAAAGAGACTTCTCAGCAGAATAGATAGGGCTGGTGAGGTCATTTCTGTAACGTATCTTGGGCTAGTGGAGACTAAGCTGGGGTGAAGTCTGAAGCTGACTGATGGTGATAGCCGCTGGTTAAATAGTGGTTATGAGAGGTGGTACTGGCAGACTGGAGTTAGGATAATACAGAATTGTGCTTTTCTCAATTCATAGTAAAGGCTAGGAGTACAGGAATAGTCCTTGACATTTTTTCTTAGGCAGTGTATCACCCTTTCCTTGGCATAACATCTATAGTATTAGGAATGGCATCTATTCTTCACCTCTAAAGAAACAAATGTGTCTGAAGATGAGTCTTTTTATAATTCTGTTTCAATACTTCTTCCTTTCTTTGCCCGTTCCTCTGTTGCCTGTTCATTTGGGGCTCAGAGCTTATAGGTTTGCATTATTTCCTTACACTTGCATTTACAGGTAAGTTCAACCCTGATAATAATTCATACCCAGAAAGTTTTTGAGATACTATAATCCCTATACTTTCGTAGGCACTCCAATCATTTCCTGCCTCTGACTGAGGGTCTTGACTTTATCAGCTCTGTTGTCCTGGTGTAGGTCTTCCAGAATGTTCTTAGACTTCTCTTGTAGTGGCTTAGAAAACCATTGCTTGTTTTGCCTGCTGCTTTTGTTGTCTCTGTTACTGAAGGACAGTGGGATTCCTTAGTAAACAGTTCTAGACCCTGGGAGAATTTGACAAGTTATGTTGGTCTGTTGTAGAAATACACACAGTATTAGCGCTTTTAAAAGACCCCCTAAGCCAATATAAAACCTCTAACATTAAAACCCACCTAGTCATTCAAGCTAATGTTGATACATTTGTCAATGGTCTTTCTTTCTACATTTGTTTCCTAGTCTATGAATAATCCCTGGTCAGCGATTGGAATTGGATTTTCTGCGTGATGTGACTCAGTGAGCCGTTGTTTCTATTAAATTATCTCATCTCCAAACGCACCACATTACAATAACATATACTAAGTACGCGTACACTGCTCCGCTTTAACTCAACGTACGACGACTAAGCGGTAAAAAGAGATGGGTATGAGGAAGGAGGTCGAGAGAAATTTAAGAAAAAAGCTAAGGGGCTGTTGCTACTGAACTTGTATTATGTATGAAGGATCAACCAATTAAAGGGCAATTGCTATTTTGGAAAGCACGCCTATAAAAAAACTCAGTAAAGAAAAACTAGTTCTATTGATCTTGACAAATGGTCTTTATAGAGAACCTGGAGAGAGAGCCTCAGTAGTTTTAAGAGGCACCTGGGCGTGGCTCTTGCGAGGTAGGTCCCGTGGTTCTCTATTTCCTTCCAGCACCCAGATTTGTGATCATAAAACTAATAACCAGTTCTAACACTGCCCAGGTTCCAGTACTGATCTTTAACCCACTCTTTTAAGGAAACTTTTATTATATGCAGTGAAATACTTACTCATACATATTAAAATATTAAAAATAAAAAAATGAAATAATGGCCTTTGAGAAACAGACGATCCAAATTGTGATGTTTAAAAATATCTGGATATTAAAGTTGCTTGGAACAGAAATCCTCAGAAGAATTACTAGATATGGTGCAGCCATTCATTGAGCTGAATACCAGAAAACAAATTTATTTTAATTGGGTGAAGTAACAATTAGTTCAGCTTTTACTCTGGAAATATCTCTCTACATGACATTTATCCATCAAGTTTTCCAACCCTGGTTAAATGTAGCTGCTTACCTGCTTGACTGTGTTGGGAGCGATGGGTCCCCAACTCCAACCTTTAGGGGTCTGGAAGGTTATAGCTGCTCACATTCCCAACACAGCCACCCTCAACTCATGACACAGCAGGTAGCAGAGTCCTGTTCACTCTGCCTGGGATCTGCCTGGGACTATCATCTGGGCCACCATTCCCTACTCTTTCAAGGTGAATTTTGCTCCTGTCAGATCTAAGGTTCGAAGTACAGGATTCAGTCTTCACATAACTGTCTTTCCCTGTGCCTTCTAGTCAATGGCTTAAATACCATCTACATGGGGTTGATCACAGACCTTCCCTCTTTCCTGCACTTCTGCCATGTATGACTCTCGGGAGATGATCTATGACAGGATCTTTCGTACTTTCTTGTCCACAACGATCAAGACCATTTCTACTAAATCTCTCTTTCTTTAGCTCTTTTCCAATCATATAAGTGGAAAACCATACCTTCCACACGGATCAAGGCTCCAAATTCCTAAGAACTCATTCCTAACTCTTATATTTTCAGACTTGTCCATTGCCAACCCATAAGTAAACGCTGCCAGTCTGTCTGTCTCCAGACACTCCTTACCAAGTCCATGGCTGCCTGCTGGTTTAGGACAGCCACCAGGCTTCCTGCTTTCTCTGCCTCTCTGCAGTCTGCTTCCTTACCTGGCAAGCCAGGAAAGATCCTGCGTACGGTTATAGTTCACATCATCTTACCTCTGCACTAAAAGGAGTAAGAGCTAGACCTTCCGTCGGCCTTCACCAGGTGACAGGACTCCTCCTCTCGCCTGTTCCATCTCTACACCTTAATGGCTACCACTCAATCCTCCTTCTGCTCCTACATGCTTAGGCCAACCATTCAATCCTCGCTGCTCCTTCGTCTTCAATCCACCAGCCATCACTGCTCTACCTGGTGGTTCCTATTCTTACACTCCCTTCTCCACGAGGAGGCTTAGAAAGATAGGTGGACCTCTGGGGCTTAACGAGGCAACTTGGCTGCCACTTACAGACGGACCCAAAGTTCAGTTCCCCAGTACGGCCGCCACTCGTAGACGTACCTCACAACTATCTGTACGCCAAGTGTCCTGGGACTCTGTACTGTCGCTGATTGGCCTCTTCAGTCCGCTACATCACTGCACGACCAAGCCACCTTCATAGATTACATGTTTAACTATTTTTTTACTCGATTTTTTTTTTAATTTGATTTTTATCTTATTTTTAACAAATCTAGACCTCGTGTTCCCGCCCATTCCCGCACCCCACCTTCAGAGCTCGTGCAATTTACAGTCAGAACATGCTTTCACCATGGCTACTTATAATTCCTTTCTCAACTATCTCTTTTCACCCCATTTGGGGGCACGGTTGCACCTCTGTTTTGTGGATTGGTCGACAAGAAGTATCCACTGTCTTCAGTGCAGTTCTATCTGAGCAAGCTTTTTTCTAGTTGTTGTTTGTTTAGTTTCGGAAACACACAATGCATTTAATGTGACGCACAACTGCCTCTTTGCTTTTTGTAAACAGTAACGCTCAGGCGGGCCCATAACAGATAATACTTAACATACTGTAACTGGGGTACAATCGGACACTAGGGCCACATCCACACGTATGACGAATACAGAATACAATTATCGTCGTCTTTGTTTATATCCTGAGGAGTCTGCGTATCACTTCACTCAGCATGATTCCCTCTAGCTCCAGCCATTGTCCAGCAAANGGTGGCAAGTTCATTCCAAGTCTTCCAAGGGTTCTCCACACTGCTTTCCATAGTGGCTGTACGAGTTTACATTCCCACCAGCAGTAGATGAGTGTTCCCCTTTCCCCACAACCTCTCCAGCACTTGGTATCATTTGTTTTCTTGATCCTAGCCAGTCTTATTGGAGTGAGATTATATCTTAAAGTGGTTTTAATTTGCATTTTTCTTAATTATTATCGATGTTGAACACATTTTAAGATATTTCTCAGCCATCTCTAATTCCTCACTTGTGAAGTCTCTGTTCAGCTCTTTGCTCCATCTTTTCAGAGATTCATTTGTTTTCTTTCTTCTTTGTTTTTTGAGTAGTTTATATATTCTGGAAATCAATGCTTTGTCAGATGTATCTGTGGTGAAGGTTTCCTCCCACTCTGTGGGTTTTCTCTTCACTTCCTTGATTGCTTTTGAAAAAAATCCACTTCTAAACAGAAAAGCCTCCTCATTAAATGACACTCTAGGAAATGTCATGACCAGTTTTTACTTTCATATCCTCAGCAGAATAACTTATTTTATCAATGTATATGACACAGACAAACTATGTGATAAGCAAACCACTGAAATCATTGACTGCTGAGTCGAAATGGAAGGTACACGGTTGTTCTTGAATTATTTTTTCCAACTTTTTTTTGCATGCTGAAAATTCTCATGACTAAAAATGTAGTGACTGGAGAGATGACTCTGTTAGTAAAATCCAAGTATAAGAACCTCAGTTCAGGCCCCAGAACCCACGTGAAAAACTCCAGGAGTGGCACAAGCCGGTATCCCAGCCCTGGGGAAGCAGAGACACAAGGACCCCTACAGCTCGCTGGCCAGGGTAGCCAAATCCAATCAATGAGCTCCAGGTTCAGTGAGACTGTCTCAAAAAATAAGGTGCAGAGTGACTGACAAGGACAACACCAACTCTGACATATACACACATATGCAAAAACATGAGGCTGTACACATGCACACACATTCACATGGGGGGAAGGGGCAGGCACATTGCTGCACCCCTCCAATCCCAGCACTTGGGGAGAAGACTGTGAGCTCCGAGGCCAACCTAGGCCTCACAGAGAGACCCTGCCTTGAAAAATTTGGAAATTTATACACATTCTAAGCTGAACTTAGTCTTTTCTTCCCTTAAACAAACATTAAATATATTTCAGTAATCTTGTTTTATTTGAGGTCTTTCATTAAACAATAAAAATAGTCAATACAGTTTAAATATAATTAGCTTTACATGTCCATTGAAGCTCCCGAGTGAAGCAGAAAGCACTTCCAATACTGGTTTAAGTGATCTGAATTCATGTAATGAAACCCATCACACCTAAGCCTTATAGACAGAACAGTTACTAAATTAAAACAAAGTCAGTTCTTGGCTTTTCCCTTTTTTACAGGAAGTTGACCTGTAGCTTCCAAATACTTATTAATGAGTTCTTCTTGTGTGGACGGTGTGCAGGGCTGATATCTGCAATACTCCATTGTGTATTCTCCTTTTCCCTATGAGTTCAAAACGGGGATGGGGGGGCAGGGGGGGGGGGGGGGGAGAGTATTGTTTATAAGTACCAAGTCATACAGAGCCAGAATTTCGCAAATTTAATTTTGTGATTAAAAAAAGCCCCTGTAATTATCAGAAAGTATACTTATATAAAAATGTATACACTGTAAAGTTTATGTTCCAATTAATTATAATTCATTTGTAATTATTTAGTAGAGTGCTCTTTTAAGAAGAACACAAAAGTGAGTTTTAAACTCTACATAACTTGCTTACCTCTGTGCAAGACCTAAGTTCGGTGGAATACCCAAACATATTATTTAGAGGAACCTAAAAACAAGCAGAATAGACGCTTCAGCACTACTTGAAAAATACTTGAGAAAAATGCAGAGATATACAAGCCATTTAATTAATGTCTTACATTTAGACTTCTACTGACAACTTTAGATGTAAAGGAATTAAAAGCCAAAACCATGTCTGTTTTCTCACAAAGGAAACCCTATTTGAAAATTATTTTGACAGGCATAGGTGGAAACCAAATCTTTCCATTGCAGAGCACACAATGCTGATGGGAATTAAGTACTATGCTCATAACAGCTATGCAAATAAAGCTAAAATGGGAAAGTAAAATAACTAGATACCTAAGGAAACAGAAAATTCACCAAAGGCCACGATGCAACGAATCCTATTTTTACCTTTTCACTTAAGAATTACAGAAACTGGGGCTGGAGAGATGGCTCAGCAGTTGGGACCTGGGTTCGATTCCCAGCACCCACATGGCAGCTAAGAACCGTCTTTAAGACAGGCATGGTAGTAAACACCCTTAATCCTAGCACTTGGGAGGGAGAGGTAGGCAGATCTCTAAGTTTAAGGACAGCCTGGTCTACAGAGTGAGCTCCAGGCCAGCCTGGTCTACAGAGTGAGTTCCAGGCCAGCTCTGGGTATAGGGAGACCCTGTCGTAAAAAAAAGAATTATAGAAATCACAATAAAAATACAGGTCTCACACTCCAAAAGAAATATGTTAGTTTGCTCTATAATTTCTAAAAGCAAAAGCTGATTTCCTACTGTGGATAATAAAGGAATGTCTGTAATCCCAGCATTGGGAGGCCGGGGCATGAGGACTGCTGAGTTGCAGGCTAGCCTCAGCTACAGTGTAAGAGTGCTTCAAAAAAACCCAAACCGTGCAAGATTGTCAATAAGTACTTACTTCAGCATACAGTGTAAAATAGTCCTCAATTCCATCTTGGCCCGTGATTACCCCATGGCGCCGGTTAATTCCTGCAATTACTACGCCCTGAAATTCATTCGGGGCTACAATTTCCACAGACATAACAGGCTCAATAATACATACTGTGGCATTTTCCAAGGCTGGATTAAAAAACAAAACAAAAGTTAAGTACATTAGTTATTAAATTGAAATTCTCTCCAGCTCTACAGAAAATAGGTGACAGTCTTCCAAAGGTGCACACAGAAATGGCAAGGTTAGAGTATTTCCTCTGGGCTCTTTTTCTTTTTTTTAATTTTTAGACTCATTTTTATATAAACAGTAACAGTCATTCTTCTATATGGACAGTCCAAAAAGATAACATTTAATTCTAGTGTTAGCATTTTCATTAACATACTTTTTCCCCATCCTTAAAACTCACTATCCTGGCCAGGCGTGGTGGCGCGCGCCTTTAATCCCAGCACTTGGGAGGCAGAGGCAGGTGGATCTCTGTGAGTTCAAGGCCAGCCTAGTCTACAGAGCAAGCTCCAGGCCAGCTGGGACTAAAGGCAGACCCTGTCTCAAAAAAGATAAAAAAAATAAATAAATAAAAAATAAAAACAAACAAACAAACACTCTCACTATGCTGAAGAGAATATGAAAACATCTTACAAAGTCAATCACTGAGTCCTTTCCCACATAAACTACAGAGTCGTGATACTTAATCTGTAGCATGCCTCAGGGCACTGCCTGGCTGAGGGTCTGGCCCCGCCCCAAGGAGGAGCAAGAAGCATGACCTAGGTGTGTGATGCTGGGTGGGACAAGGTGTGTACAGTGGTGCGGAATTGGGGGACTTATGATTGGTCCTGGGAACTGATGTCATTTGATTTATAAAAGCAAGCTGTGACAAGGAGTAAATCTGAATTTCATAGTAACATCATCAAGGAATTCCCGGCTGTTATTTTTATTAATTATTGCGCGCATACAGGCTAAGGTTGGCCTGCCTTGCATTCGGGTGGCCAGTGGGTTGGATCACCAATCTGGGTAGCTGGTGTTGTGAGCAGGTATTGGCTGAAGGGAGGTAATCAGCCATCAGCCTGAAATTCCTGTCCAGGCTCTGGGCAGTTGAGAAGTCACGGCCAAGAGTGGAACTTGTGTCTCGTAGGTCCAGGCTAAGGGCCTGGGTTTAAAGAATCAACCAGGCCACGCTACCGGAAGTGGCCAGCTGGTCTCTGCAATGAGAGGCCAGCCCCCCACAGTGTCCCCATCCCCCTTAGCAGGGGCGCGTGGTCCCTGTTCCGCATAAAAAGAAAGCTTCCTACATTACTCTTTCTGGAAAGATTAATCTATCTTTATTTTCAGTCTAGACTAGCTAGACATTCTAGGCAGAGACCAAGGTAAACCCATTCTTTCTTACTTGTCCCTAATAATTTTTTACTATAGTAAGTTATTGCAGGGCAGCAGAGAGTGCAGGTACCTGCGTATGTTTGGTAGGTAAGAATCAAGTCACTTCTAGATCGGTCTTTCCTTTTCCAGACTGAACAATTCACCACCTAGCTGAGACCCAAAAGAACAAGCTTGTAGTTTCTATTCTATCTCTAATAAGTTGTATGTCTTTTGTCTTTCCAGGTCTCAAGTTTCTTCACCCAAAACTTAAAAATACTGGACTACATACATGCTAAAGCACTTCAACACTCAACATGTTGTTGGTTTTTTTGGGTTTTTTTGGTCCTATTTAATATGTAATTGCCACACTTCTTAGTTAAAAATGCTGACCAATGTTTACGAAGAAAGTAAAATAAAACTACAAATATTTGCAGCTAATTTAGTAGCTGTTCTAGAAGAGAGTACTTAGCTTCAGATTGGCTAGACTATCTCCAAATAAGCGAAATACAGAAAAGAGAACTAAGAAATTATTTCGTTTTAAGATAATGGTAGTTTTCCCAGAAACATCAATTCGTTTATAAGAAATTAATTAGCAATCACTCCTGTATAGTTACTTAACCATGTCTTCTAAAGACACTATAATCTTAGGTACAATAATTTTTTTTTTTTTTTTTTTTGGTCTTTTCAAGACAGGGTCTCCCTGTAGCCCCAGCTGACCTGGAACTCACTCTTAGACCAGGCTGGCCTTGAACTCACAAAGATCCGCCTGCCTTTGCCTCCCAAGTGCTGTAGGTACAATAATTTTAAGAGTTAACAATATCATATACATCTCTCTGTACCAGTAGGAGGTTTCATACCAGGACCTAAACTGGGCACCAAACTCCACAGAGGCTCAAGTTCCTAAGCCATTTATAAAATAGCTTAGTATTTGCATATAACTTATGGATATACATACGCCTAGAAAAAAAATCATATTGGGGCTGGAGAGATGGCTCAGTGATTAAGAGCACCAAATGCTCTTGCGGAGGACCCAGGTTCGATTCCCAGCACCCACATGGTGGCTAAGAACAGTCTTTAAGCCGGGCATGGTGGCACATGTCTTTAATCCTAGCACTCACGAGGCAGAGGCAGGCAGATCTTTGTGAGTTCAAGGCCAGCTTGGTCTGCAGAGTGAGTTCCAGGACAGCTGGGGCTACAGGGAGACCCTGTCTCAGAAAGAAAAAAAAAAAAAGGCAAAACAAAACAACTGTCTTTAAGCCGGCCATGGTGATGCACACCTTTAATCCTAGCACTCGGGAGGCAGAGGCAGGTGGGTCTCTGTGAGTTCAAGGCCAGCCTGGTCTACAGAGTGAGTTCCAGGCCAGCTGGGGCTATAGGGAGACCCCATCTCAAAAAGAAAAAAAATCACCTCTAGATTATAATACTTAATTCACTGTAAGTCTCTGTAAATAGTTTCTTTTTGGGGGGGGGGGTGTTTTTGAGACAGGGTCTCCCTGTAGCCCCAGCTGTCCTGGAACTCACTATGTAGACCAGGCTGGCCTTGAACTCACAGAGATCCGCCTGCTTCTGCCTCCTAAGTGCTAGGATTAAAGGCATGCGCCACCACACCCAGCAAGTTTCTATTAATAACAACGGTGATTCTCTAATTCAATCCATTCCACTAGTAAAAACACAGATCAGGAGGCCAGTGCTAATGTGACTGTGTGAGGAGATGGTTAAGGGCCAAGACTAGGTTTAACTCCATCAAAACTATCATGTAAGCTTGGGTCACTTAATTAACTGCTCTGAGCCTCAGCTTTCTCAATTGTAAGGTCACTGTGGTATGCTAATCATGTATGTATTCAGCATAACAAAGAGCACACATGGGATCAATAAATGCTGAGGCAAGCAGAACGGGTGACTTGGCACAGTGCTGGGTCAAAGGCAGAATGACAGGAAGAATGGGCCTCACTGTGCTCGTGCATGTGCGAGTGTTTTTAGGAACATTCCCAAGTAGTATTTATGGCATTCTTATCGCCATACAGCCTGGGAAAGTCCAGGCTGGGGCCTATTTACACACAGCAGAGGAGCAGGGCAGGGCTCAAGTTCAAAGCCTAGCATGTGATGGGGCAAGAGATTCCAAAGAGCCACAAGGTTCACTGAGCTAACCACATGCAAATGACTAGATGGAGTTCAGTGTTTGGGGAGACCAAGCAGAGTGTTCTCCCTAAAAAAAAAGTCATCAAAATTTGTTTCAAAGTACAATATGTGATAATCTAAACTATTCTCTAATCTTGTCAATATGTCACACATTTTAGTATACTTTACTATATAAGCTATTCAAATACTGAGCTCACTTACCAACACTCTTACCCTGAAACCATCATATGACATTCATGTATATGTATTAAAAGTTAATTTTCTTACTGTTTGGCAAGAACTTCTTGTACCTGACTTTTACATTCATAATCTTTTTCTTTTTTAGGACTCTAAATGCCAATTTTTATTTCTAAATCCAAATGTAATTTTTAATCCAAATGTATTGCTTTTTCTTTTGCAAAACTACATTCTATTTTTAACAAATAATATATCTATGGATAAAATTTAGTTTCATATATTTTATCTTTAATATGGAGAAGTAAGAATCAGATGAAGGAGCCCTAAGTTACTTTTCATGCTAGCAGCTTGTTTATCTGAACAACTACAACTCGTAAAAATAAATAAATAAATAAATAAATAAAAGCTCCCAATTCAATAACTCAGTACGTCTTCTTTGCACAACCGCTAGGCAATTACAAGGACGCTGTTTCATTAGTATATATGTTCATTACAGGAATATCATCTTTCTTTTGGGGGGGGTCTTTTTGAGACAGGGTCTCCCTTTAGTCCCAGCTGGCCTTGAACTCATAGAGATCCACCTGCCTCTGCCTCCCGAGTGCTGGGATTAAAGGTGTGCACCACCGTTCCCGGCAGGAATATCATCTTTATATTTAAATACAGAACAGCTAAAAAGGATGAAGCTTCTTGTTAACTGATGGCCAAATCATTTGTCTCAGTTTTATGCAACTTTTATTTCCACAAAATCTACAAATTTCCAGTGAAGAACCAGTAGAGAACAATTGGTACTTTTAATTTAACTGCATTTCTAAAATGTATACAAGTGGTTTCACTAATTTGTTATCTTAAGATGCATTGAAATTGTGAACATTCCAAGGTCAAAAGGCCTATGCAGCATACACCTTTGATTCCAGCACTCAAGATGCAGAGGCAGGTGGACCTCTGTGAGACTGAGGCCAGCCTGGTCTACATAGAGAGTTCCCAGCCAGTTGAGGCTACAGAGAGACTCTGTCTCCAAAGACAAAAAAAAAAAAAAAAAAAAAAAAAAAAAAAAAGCATATATTCTAGGTTATGCCTAATAATTACTAATGAATTGTCAATAACAGAAATGGAAAAGAAGGTAAATTACTTTTTTGTCATCTGCTTCTCTACCCTCAATTAAGAGCAAAGAATTGGGGGCAACGGCTAAAAACAAAAAGGCAAGAAATTAGCTGTGCCTGTGACTGCTCAGACTTCTAGTTCAGCAGAGTGTTAATAAATTATCCTAAATTAAAAAAAAATGTATTATCCTCTGTGTGAAAGAATGATGATTTTAGCAGTTTAGCAGGAAGTCTACATTACGAAGAAAGTTTACTGAATTCTGTGAAAACACTTTTTCATCTTCATTATGCCTTACAGCTTAAAATGTGATGATATATGAAAAAATTACTTACAAATCTGTGGACTTCTTGACATTTAAATAAATCACTAAAAATAGCATGACTGTAGTTAATTTATCTTCAAAATACTTTTCAGGATTTTGAGCATTTGTCTTTTCTATTAAAACCAGAACTTCAGATTATATATAAATTTAGACACACTAAAAAAAAACCACATAACTTAGAATAGGCTTTGATTTTTGCAAGAAAGAAAACACAGTAATCTATCATCACTTTTAACTCCATAAATATCTGTCCATTAATTACCATATTCTACCCAGTGTTCTGGGTACAGAATATTAAAAAGTTATGCTTTTGAGGCTCAGATGGCCTAATTGGGAAAACAAATACGGTGGGTATTAGGACACAGCATACCTTGTTTCACAGCACCTTCTCCAGCTCGAATGAAAGAGATTTCATTGGAATCGACCATGTGGTGTGCTCCATCTTGCAGAACAAACCGTAGCCCAGAGAGCTTGTGACCAGAAAGAGGGCCCTTTTCACAGGAATCTAAAAACCCCTATTAATGAATGAATACAACTACAATGAGATTTCACTTGCAGGTTATCAAAAATGAAACAGGTTAGTGTTCAAAGAGTAACGTTCTTAGGATGTATGCTGCATTCCATCTCAGAGAATTTTTGAAATAGTTTAGTACTTTTACTATTCACCTTTCACTATTCTGGTATCCAGGTAAGTGATTCTTTGGAAAAGTATATTGCTTAAAGGTAT
This sequence comes from Rhizomys pruinosus, assembly GCA_009823505.1. Taxonomy (NCBI): domain Eukaryota; kingdom Metazoa; phylum Chordata; class Mammalia; order Rodentia; family Spalacidae; genus Rhizomys; species Rhizomys pruinosus. Next base: position 525,452 of record VZQC01000911.1, on the reverse strand, counting down.
GAGCTGGCTCAACAGTGAATCGAAGAGCATTATCATTTTCCTACAACCTCAACTTCAGGAATTAATTCTCGTGATTACATTATCCATTAAAGAAACAGTGGGATCTCAAATGAGGAGGAAATGGAGGAAAGGGAAGCTGCTGTATGCCCTAAGAGAAAACTCCATCAAAATACATGTGTTCAGCCGCTGCTCTTAAGTCTGCCACAAAACCATTCCTGTTTTGTTCTGCTGGAAGATCGCTACCATATAAAGTTACATAATGCAACAAGAACCGGAATTACAAGGGACTTTCATTTTTACAAATACATTTCATTTTAAAAGATAGCTTTATTGAGATACTACACATCCAATAAACTACATATATGTAAAGAGTACAGTTTGATAAGTTTGCAATTCATCTTTACCCACTCACTTAAATATTTATAGGACTCCTATAATTTGGTTACATAGCTGCATATCTAAAGATTATATTTCTGACATTCAAAACTGTAAATTATGTATTCTGAAAAAAATGTAAGTTATCGTTTGCTTACATCAATCTTAAGAAACATCTGCTATTTAGAAATGTGTGAATGGCAAAGTAGTATCTTAAAATAAGAGTTTTCTAGCTGGGTGTAATGGCACAAGCCTTTATTCCTTGTACCTGGGAGGCAGAAGGAGGCAGATCTCTGTAAACTGAGGCCAGCCTGATCTACATATTAAATTACAGGCCAGACAGGGGTACGGGGAGACCCTATCTTAAGAACAACAACAACAAAAAGAAACAAGTATGCTAAATGGAATACAGTATCCACTACAGCCAATTCTAACCTGCTGTCCATAGGAAGCAATTGCTTATACAACAGCCTTAATGCAAGTGCATGAAAACCAAAGCAGACAGCAGCCCTGTGTGTGTGTGCGAAGCACATCACAATTTCCCAGAGAAATACACGTCTCATCTGAATTTTCTGAAATGTACAAGTTTAAGTATTTTATTCTCAGCTTATTAGAAAACTAGTTCTGAACACTCATTTACTGAGGAGCATATGAACTAGCAGAAGAGTGCTGAACTGCAGACCAAGCCCTGGGAATCCTAACAAGTGACCATTCCACTCTGAACAGTGCACACAGAAACCCCTAAGGACCTCTGCACATTTTACTAGTTGATTATAATCAATGCAGCCATTTTAATTTATAAAGAGAAAATATAAATATTAAGAAACAGAATAAGTTTCTATTGCTGATATAGCATGTATTATAGTGCCCGAACTTAACTGAAGATTTTAATCCGATTGGAAAGCCCGGCAGTCAGTTAAAGAGTAGTAACTAAAGAAAAGTACTAGAACAGTATATTTAATGCCAGATGATGTGTTTTCAGTAAACTAAAATGCAGCAGAGCTCCATTAAAGTTACCTTTTCGACAGCAGGCACAAACTGCTTTGGAACATTGGACCCAAATGTCTCATCAGAAAACACCAACTTGGTGTAGTCCTCTGGGTCCAGGGGCTCCAGGACGCCTATGACTTTTCCATACTGACCTGCACCCCCTGACTGCTTTTTATGTGTGAAGTCAAACCTGCAAGTGATTAGAGGAAGGAAACCAAGAGAACATTAGTAATTAGCAAGATAAAATGACTCCTAGTAATTTAAATAAAAACTCACATTTCATAATGTTTTATGTTTTCCTTTGAATATAATGGTCATACTATAAATCTTAATAAAGAAGTTATTTAGAAAAGATTCCTCTTCTCTGTTCTTCCTTGGGGGTGAAAGTGGGATAACCACCAAAGTCATCCAGTTAAGTCCTGATAATTCTGAATTTCCAAAGAAAAAAGTCAAGTAATTAACCTAGAAGGCTCAGTGTGGGCTCCTGTTCTAAGAACCCACATCCCAGGGCCTGCCCACTTCTTTTGGAATGTCTTCCATGCTACAGAGTGTAATAACAGTTACTGAAAACAGGAACTCAGTGGCTACAGCTAATTTATTCAGACAGTTCCTACTTGATTTTACTATTTGGTATTCAAGATGTAAGTGATTCAATGCGAGTGCCAGGCACAATAATGAATGCCTGAAAATTATTAATGTCAAAATGATAGTGATGAGCATGAGTAATGCTTCCAAAGAGGTGCGAACAGATATGGGTCAGTGTTTACTTCAAACCAACGGAAAAAACAACCATTTTACATATACAGTAAAAATGATGACATGAACTGACAGGCTGTTACTTGATAGGAAAATCATTAATATATACTGTTTCACTTTGAGTCTCTACAGATCACTGCAGGTAGATGGACATTTATTTAATGGTATATGCTCCTGCAGACGGGTCTGTAAGTGGCTTGGAAGAGGAAGATTTCCTAAAGAGCCTGGGTGTGAATGTGTCTGAGCAAACTGCCTTCTAATGAACTTCTAATGGTCAAGTGCTTCGAAATGGGCTGGAGAAAGCCGTAAGACAGAAAGCTTCATTTTCCTGGGAGGGACAAAAGCATGTACAGAACAAAGGAAAGCAGAGAGGGAAACAAGTGCTAAGACCTCCACAGATCACTGTGCAGGGTTCCAAAACTGCACTGCCAGAATGCTGTCAGGCACATAATGCTCTGAGATATTGTAAATCTTGCTTATAACCTAATAACAATATAATATCTATACAAACATAGTCTAAGGCTGGCAAGATGGCTAAGCTGGTAAAAAGTGCTTGCCCCAAAGTCTGACAACCTGGTTTTCCTTCCACATGGTGGGAAGCAAGAACCAACTCTTACAAGTTGTTCTCCAAGCTCCACGTTAGTGTCATGGCATATGCAACTACCCTAACACACACACACACACACACACTCTCTCTCTCTCTCTCTCTCTCCCTCTCTCTCTCTCTCTCTCTCTCTCTCTACTTTTAAATATTTATTTTTATGTGTATGAGTGTATTGCCTGCACGTGTGTAAATGCACCCATGTCATGCAATGCCTGAGGAGGTCAGAAGAGGGTGTCAGATCTCTTACAACCAGAGTTATGGACAGCTGTTAGCCACCATATGGGTGCTGGGAATCTGTCCAGCTCCCTAACATTTTTAAATGAAAATAATAGTTAAGATCTGTAATATATATATATTAGTTATTACCATAGATATGGTAATAACTAATCATAGCTAGTCACACTTACTCTAAATTAAATAATTTAAAAATTCCAACTACTCAGGCTGGGCATGGTGGTGCATGCTTTTAATCCCAGCAGCTGGGAGACAAGATGCAGATGGATCTCTATGAGATCATGGCTAGCCTGGTCTACATAGTGAGTTCCAGGCCAGCTGTGGCTACCTGGAGACTTTGTCTCCAAAAAACAAGAACAAAAAAGCAACACAAAATTTCAGCTTCTCGGCTGCATGAGTCATGTGTCAAGTGCTCAACACTGGCTTGAGCAGAGTGACCACTGTAGAGTGACACTGCATCAGTCACAAGGATGCAGGCCACTACAGCACTGCTGAATTCTGTGGGCAGCACTGCTCTGGAGGACCAACTCACAACAGACAAGTAATTCCACAGTTCCAGGGACCATGTGACTCAGGAGGGAGAGGAAGCCAAACAATAAAGCATTCAAGTGCCAGGTGGTAAGTATTTTATAAGGGCTCTTTTGTGTTCACCGTAAACCCAAGAAGCAGCACTGTTTTTAATCATCATTTATAGAGGAGAGACTTGAGGGCCCGATAATAAGTAACTGGATTAACGTGACACAGCCAGCAAACACCAAAGCCAGGATCTGCGCCAAAACAACTCCCTTAACCAAACTTTTTTCTAGACAGCTAATAAGAAAATAATACAAACTGACTAAATCCCTAAATGATGCACTCACTTCAAAGTTGCTAGTGGGCAGTACAGTAGATTGGGCAGTAGTTTAGATAAAGAAGAGTCTGCTTGGCAGACAGCTAAACAGACATGCTGAAGACAAAAGAACCTCTGGCCTAGAGTCACACTACTGACATCCAGGGAAAAGCAATTAGTTCTGTCAAAATACCACATCACATTAAACAATGTTAATGGGAATTGAATTGGTTTTTGCTCTTTTTTTTAATTTTAAATTTTTTTTTTTTTGTCTTTTTGAGACAGGGTCTCCCTATAGCCCCAGCTGTCCTGGAACTCACTATGTAGACCAGGCTGGCATTGAACTGACAAAGATCCCCCTGCCTCTGCCTCCCTAGTGCTAGGATTAAAGGTTTGCACCACCACGCCCAGCTGTTGTTTTTTTCTTTTTTTTGGGGGGGGGGGTTGCTCTTTACCCTTTAATTTATGCATTTGTTTTGACTTGATTTTAGAGAGAGCCCTGGGTGACCTAGAGCTCTCCATGTAGACTAGGCTGGAGCTCTCTATGTAGACTAGGCCCAGTCAATAGATGGAGCAAAGAGCTGAACAGAGACTTCACAAATAAGGAATTAGAGATGGCTGAGAAACATCTTAAAAAGTGTTCAACATCAATAAAAATTAAGGAAATGCACTAAGATATCATCTCACTCCAATAAGACTGGCTAGGATCAAGAAAACAAATGATACCAAGTGCTGGAGAGGTTGTGGGGAAAGGGGAACACTCATCCATTGCTGGTAGGAATGTAAACTTGTACAGTCACTATGGAAAGCAGTGTGGAGAACTCTTGGAAGACTCAAAATGAGCTTACCACCTGACCCAATCATACCACTCCTGGGGATATATACTCACAAGACTCTTCTTACTGCAGAGATACATGCACAGCTATGTTTATTGCAGCTCTGTTCACAATAGCAAAAAGCTGGAACCAACCCAAATGCCCCTCAACTGATGAGTGAACAGAAAAAATGTGGTACATCTTCACAATGGAGTTCTATGCAGCAGTAAAAAAAGACAACATCATGAACTTTGCAGGTAAATGGATGGAACTGGAAGATATCATGCTGAGTGAAGTAACACAGTTCCAGAAAACCAAATGACGAATGATATCCCTCATCTCTGGATGTTAGTGCCAATAACCTAGTTGTAAACATTTCTTGTTGGGAGTGATGCATATTTGAAAGAACACCACCACCAACTACAACAGAAAAGACTGCATCAAAGAACTGACTGAAATGGTGAATCTGGTGGGGTGGGGGGGTTGGGAGGGGGACATGGGTCTAGATTCGATTTGTAACATAATCTTGTACAAAAATATATGTAAAACAATAAATTTAAAAAAATACAAAAACAAAAATTCATCCTCACTAGATACATTTACCAGGCTCACTGAAGAGCATTTGAGGACAGAAATTTGACTTGACAGGCCTTCATACATATGGCAAAGTGCATGGCATTGGACAAGAGTTAACAAGAGAGATGTAGACAGGGTCTGAATATATTGCATTGGGTTTGTAAAAATTCAATAAACTTTAAAAAAAAAGAATAAATTTTTTTTAATTTTTTAAAAAGAAAGTAATCCACATATTACTCAGGTTTCAGGATAATAAACTAAGAATTAACCACTCACGAAAGTTTAGCATGAAACTAAATTTAAAGACCCAAACACAGGATTCTTGTAATTCATCTTATTTAACATCTAAACAGGTACTAAGTTGGGTGTGGTGGCCCACGCCTTTAGTCCCAACACTTGGGAGGCAGAGGCAGGCAGATCTCTGTGAGTTCAAGGCCAGCCTGGTCTACAAAGCGAGTTCCAGGCCAGCCAGAGCTACAGGGAGACCCTGTCTCAAAAATACAAAAAAAAAAAAAACAAAAAAAACAAAAAACAACAACAACAAAAAAACTTAACAGGCACCTAAGTGTCCTTTTTTTAATGTTTTAATTATAGTTTTAAGAGACCCTAAGCCAGTGTGGCTATTATCAATGCCTTTACAATCCAATCTTTGTGATTAACTTTGGTCTACGGAATTGTTATTTATTTATCAGGCTCCAAAATCCCAACCCATGAAGCCCCAGTGCTCCACTAGAAGGTATAGCAGTTGTAGGAGCTGTAAGGAGCAGCCTGTTAAACTTAAAACTTCATTATCTGCAGAGTGTCTTTTGAGTCATTAGACTACACTCAGCCACTCTTTCCTGGACACTATCCAAGGAGCACTTACATCAAAATATTCATGCCAAAAATACCTAAGGGTTTGCTTCATAAATAAATGACTTATCCAAGGAAAAAAGAAAAACCACTTTCAATTTCTTAGAATAAGGTTTAAGAGGAAAATTAATCTTTTTTTTGGTTTTTTTATTTTTTTTTGTCACTGACAGATTTAATCCCTTTCTTCATCTTCATTGACAAGATGTCTTTCTTTCTTTTTTTTTTACATAAACTTATTTTTATTTTTCTAACAAATCTAAACCCGTGTTCCCGCCCATTCCCCCACCCCGCCAGAGCTCATGCATTCTGCCAAACATGCTTTTCATCTCTTTCTCAGTCTTTCTCAATATTCTCCATGGGGAAGTTGACTGTTTTTAGCAGAAGTTCAGTCAGTTTTTTTGGTCTTTTCGAGACAGGGTCTCCCTGTAGCCCCAGCTATCCTGGAACTCGCTCTGTAGACCAGGCTGGACTTGAACTCACAAAGATCCACCTGCCTCTGCCTCCCAAGTGCAACATCTTAGGACAAACACATTTCTGTTCACTTTCTTTTTCAAAAGCAGAAATACTACATGTATAGGTAAGTCCATCCAAAAAGCTTTCAGTAATTTTTTTTTTTAAAGAAAAAGAAAGCCGGGAGTAGTGGTTCAGGTCTGTAATCCCAGTACTCAGGAGGTTGAAGGAGGAAGACTGCTATGAGTTACAGGCCAACCTGGGCTACAGAGCAAGAGAGTGGTATAGGGGAAAGAGGGAGGGGAAGGGAACACCCACAGAGAGAAAGAGGGAGGGAAAAGATGAATGAAAATGAATCTTTGTTTCCAATCGTTTCTAATCTAACCAGTCAGAGTGAAGGTCTTTCCACTGGTCTGAGGAAAAGGAACCTTATCTTCAGGATCAACAAACCCAAAGAATGGTTCAAATTACACTTCCTTTAAGGGTGGCAAAAGAAAGTAAGGAAGCCGAAAGCCTACTGTCTAGTGAAAGCCTGCTCTTGCAAGAGCTTTAAAACCTTGTTTTTGTTAAGACTACCTCAATGCAGTGCTCTGTGTAAATTTGATTTTTAAGAATGCCTTTAATGCCAACACACCAGGAGGTAGGTAGACCTCTGTGAGTTCAAGGCCAGCTGGGGCTAAAGAGAGACCTTGTCTCAAGGCCAGCCTGGTCTACAGAGTGAGTTCCAGGACGGCTGGGGCTACAGGGAGACCCTGTCACGAAAAGACCAAAAAAAAACAAAGCAAAACAAAACAAAACAAAACAAAGCAACACAATGCAAGCAGTGGTGACCTTTAAGCTGATTGGTTGTGTTTAGCAATGTGAAGCCCCTTGGAGAGGAATGGGCTTCTTAGGGGGTAGGAAGCACTCCTTCAGGTCTGGAAAAGTTCATCTTGACCTCAGGTAGCTGTGGGAACGAGGAACTCAAGGTTGGACTGTACTCTTGTGGTTAANGGTTTAACTCCATCAAAACTATCATGTAAGCTTGGGTCACTTAATTAACTGCTCTGAGCCTCAGCTTTCTCAATTGTAAGGTCACTGTGGTATGCTAATCATGTATGTATTCAGCATAACAAAGAGCACACATGGGATCAATAAATGCTGAGGCAAGCAGAACGGGTGACTTGGCACAGTGCTGGGTCAAAGGCAGAATGACAGGAAGAATGGGCCTCACTGTGCTCGTGCATGTGCGAGTGTTTTTAGGAACATTCCCAAGTAGTATTTATGGCATTCTTATCGCCATACAGCCTGGGAAAGTCCAGGCTGGGGCCTATTTACACACAGCAGAGGAGCAGGGCAGGGCTCAAGTTCAAAGCCTAGCATGTGATGGGGCAAGAGATTCCAAAGAGCCACAAGGTTCACTGAGCTAACCACATGCAAATGACTAGATGGAGTTCAGTGTTTGGGGAGACCAAGCAGAGTGTTCTCCCTAAAAAAAAAGTCATTCAAAATTCTTGTTTCAAAGAAAATATGTGATACTAAAACTATTCTCTAATTCTTGTCAATATGTCACACATTTTAGTATACTTTACTATATAAGCTATTCAAATACTGAGCTCACTTACCAACACTCTTACCCTGAAACCATCATATGACATTCATGTATATGTATTAAAAGTTAATTTTCTTACTGTTTGGCAAGAACTTCTTGTACCTGACTTTTACATTCATAATCTTTTTTTTTTTTTTTTTTTTTTTTTATTATATTTTTAAAGATATTTAATTTTAATTCAAATGTATTTGCTTTTTCTTTTGCAAAACTACATTCTATTTTTAACAAATAATATATCTATGGATAAAATTTAGTTTCATATATTTTATCTTTAATATGGAGAAGTAAGAATCAGATGAAGGAGCCCTAAGTTACTTTTCATGCTAGCAGCTTGTTTATCTGAACAACTACAACTCTAAAAATAAATAAATAATAAATAAATAAAGCTCCCAATTCAGATAACTCAGTACGTCTTCTTTGCACAACCGCTAGGCAATTACAAGGACGCTGTTTCATTAGTATATATGTTCATTACAGGAATATCATCTTTCTTTTGGGGGTCCTTTGAGACGAGGGTCTCCCTTAGTCCCAGCTGGCCTTGAACTTCATAGAGATCCACCTGCCTTCTGCCTCCCAGTGCTGGGATAAAGGTGTGCATCCACCGTTCCCGGCAGGAATATCATCTTTATATTTAAATACAAACAGCTAGAAAAGGATGAAGCTTCTTGTTAACTGATGGCCAAATCATTTGTCTCAGTTTTATGCAACTTTTATTTCCACAAAATCTACAAATTTCCAGTGAAGAACCAGTAGAGAACAATTGGTACTTTTAATTTAACTGCATTTCTAAAATGTATACAAGTGGTTTCACTAATTTGTTATCTTAAGATGCATTGAAATTGTGAACATTCCAAGGTCAAAAGGCCTATGCAGCATACACCTTTGATTCCTAGCATTCAAGATGCAGAGGCAGGTGGACCTCCTTGAGACTGAGGCCAGCCTGGTTACATAGAGTTCCCAGCCAGTTGAGGCTACAGAGAGACTCTGTTCTCAAAGGACAAAAAAAAAAAAAAAAAAAAAAAAAAAAAAAGCATATATTCTAGGTTATGCCTAATAATTACTAATGAATTGTCAATAACAGAAATGGAAAAGAAGGTAAATTACTTTTTTGTCATCTGCTTCTCTACCCTCAATTAAGAGCAAAGAATTGGGGGCAACGGCTAAAAACAAAAAGGCAAGAAATTAGCTGTGCCTGTGACTGCTCAGACTTCTAGTTCAGCAGAGTGTTAATAAATTTCCTAAATTAAAAAATATGTTATTATCCTCTGTGTGAAAGAATGATGATTTTAGCAGTTTAGCAGGAAGTCTACATTACGAAGAAAGTTTACTGAATTCTGTGAAAACACTTTTTCATCTTCATTATGCCTTACAGCTTAAAATGTGATGATATATGAAAAAATTACTTACAAATCTGTGGACTTCTTGACATTTAAATAAATCACTAAAAATAGCATGACTGTAGTTAATTTATCTTCAAAATACTTTTCAGGATTTTGAGCATTTGTCTTTTCTATTAAAACCAGAACTTCAGATTATATATAAATTTAGACACACTAAAAAAAAACCACATAACTTAGAATAGGCTTTGATTTTTGCAAGAAAGAAAACACAGTAATCTATCATCACTTTTAACTCCATAAATATCTGTCCATTAATTACCATATTCTACCCAGTGTTCTGGGTACAGAATATTAAAAAGTTATGCTTTTGAGGCTCAGATGGCCTAATTGGGAAAACAAATACGGTGGGTATTAGGACACAGCATACCTTGTTTCACAGCACCTTCTCCAGCTCGAATGAAAGAGATTTCATTGGAATCGACCATGTGGTGTGCTCCATCTTGCAGAACAAACCGTAGCCCAGAGAGCTTGTGACCAGAAAGAGGGCCCTTTTCACAGGAATCTAAAAACCCCTATTAATGAATGAATACAACTACAATGAGATTTCACTTGCAGGTTATCAAAAATGAAACAGGTTAGTGTTCAAAGAGTAACGTTCTTAGGATGTATGCTGCATTCCATCTCAGAGAATTTTTGAAATAGTTTAGTACTTTTACTATTCACCTTTCACTATTCTGGTATCCAGGTAAGTGATTCTTTGGAAAAGTATATTGCTTAAAGGTATGAGCTGGCTCAACAGTGAATCGAAGAGCATTATCATTTTCCTACAACCTCAACTTCAGGAATTAATTCTCGTTGATACATTACCATTAAAGAAACAGTGGGGATCTTCAAATGAGGAGGAAATGGAGGAAAGGGAAGCTGCTGTATGCCCTAAGAGAAAACTCCATCAAAATACATGTGTTCAGCCGCTGCTCTTAAGTCTGCCACAAAACCATTCCTGTTTTGTTCTGCTGGAAGATCGCTACCATATAAAGTTACATAATGCAACAAGAACCGGAATTACAAGGGACTTTCATTTTTACAAATACATTTCATTTTAAAAGATAGCTTTATTGAGATACTACACATCCAATAAACTACATATATGTAAAGAGTACAGTTTGATAAGTTTGCAATTCATCTTTACCCACTCACTTAAATATTTATAGGACTCCTATAATTTGGTTACATAGCTGCATATCTAAAGATTATATTTCTGACATTCAAAACTGTAAATTATGTATTCTGAAAAAAATGTAAGTTATCGTTTGCTTACATCAATCTTAAGAAACATCTGCTATTTAGAAATGTGTGAATGGCAAAGTAGTATCTTAAAATAAGAGTTTTCTAGCTGGGTGTTAATGCACAAGCCTTTATTCCTTGTACCTGGGAGGCAGAAAGGAAGCAGGATCTCTGTAAACTTGAGGCCCAGCCTATGTCTACATATTAAAATTAGACCAGGACGGGGTACGGGGAGACCCTATTCTTAAGAACAAAACAACAACAAAAAGAAACAAGTATGCTAAATGGAATACAGTATCCACTACAGCCAATTCTAACCTGCTGTCCATAGGAAGCAATTGCTTATACAACAGCCTTAATGCAAGTGCATGAAAACCAAAGCAGACAGCAGCCCTGTGTGTGTGTTGCGAAAGCACATCACAATTTCCCCAGGAGAAATACACGTCTCATCTGAATTTTCTGAAATGTACAAGTTTAAGTATTTTATTTCTCACCTTATTAGAAAACTAGTTCTGAACACTCATTTACTGAGGAGCATATGAACTAGCAGAAGAGTGCTGAACTGCAGACCAAGCCCTGGGAATCCTAACAAGTGACCATTCCACTCTGAACAGTGCACACAGAAACCCCAAGGACCTCTGCACATTTTACTCAGTTGATTATAATCAATGCAGCCATTTTAATTTAATAAAGAGAAAATATAAATATATTAAGAAACAGGAATAAGTTCTCTATTGCTGATATGAGCATGTATTATAGTGCCCGAACTTAACTGAAGATTTTAATCCGATTGGAAAGCCCGGCAGTCAGTTAAAGAGTAGTAACTAAAGAAAAGTACTAGAACAGTATATTTAATGCCAGATGATGTGTTTTCAGTAAACTAAAATGCAGCAGAGCTCCATTAAAGTTACCTTTTCGACAGCAGGCACAAACTGCTTTGGAACATTGGACCCAAATGTCTCATCAGAAAACACCAACTTGGTGTAGTCCTCTGGGTCCAGGGGCTCCAGGAACGCCCTATGACTTTTCCATAACTGACCGCACCCCCTGAACTGCTTTTTTATGTGGGTGAAGTTCCATAAACCTGTGCAACGTGATTTTAGAGCCGAAAGGAAACCAAGAGACATTACTTAGCGAGTAATAAAATGACTTCCTAGTAATTTAAATAAAAAACTCACATTTCATAAGTTTTATGTTTTCCTTTGAATATAATGGTCATACTATAAATCTTAATAAAGAAGTTATTTAGAAAAGATTCCTCTTTCTTCTGTTCTTCCTGGGGGTGAAAGTGGGAAACCACCAAAGTCATCCAGCTTAAGTCCTTGATGAATTTCTGAATTTCCAAAGAAAAAAGTCAAGTAATTAACCTAGAAGGCTCAGTGTGGGCTCCTGTTCTAAGAACCCACATCCCAGGGCCTGCCCACTTCTTTTGGAATGTCTTCCATGCTACAGAGTGTAATAACAGTTACTGAAAACAGGAACTCAGTGGCTACAGCTAATTTATTCAGACAGTTCCTACTTGATTTTACTATTTGGTATTCAAGATGTAAGTGATTCAATGCGAGTGCCAGGCACAATAATGAATGCCTGAAAATTATTAATGTCAAAATGATAGTGATGAGCATGAGTAATGCTTCCAAAGAGGTGCGAACAGATATGGGTCAGTGTTTACTTCAAACCAACGGAAAAAACAACCATTTTACATATACAGTAAAAATGATGACATGAACTGACAGGCTGTTACTTGATAGGAAAATCATTAATATATACTGTTTCACTTTGAGTCTCTACAGATCACTGCAGGTAGATGGACATTTATTTAATGGTATATGCTCCTGCAGACGGGTCTGTAAGTGGCTTGGAAGAGGAAGATTTCCTAAAGAGCCTGGGTGTGAATGTGTCTGAGCAAACTGCCTTCTAATGAACTTCTAATGGTCAAGTGCTTCGAAATGGGCTGGAGAAAGCCGTAAGACAGAAAGCTTCATTTTCCTGGGAGGGACAAAAGCATGTACAGAACAAAGGAAAGCAGAGAGGGAAACAAGTGCTAAGACCTCCACAGATCACTGTGCAGGGTTCCAAAACTGCACTGCCAGAATGCTGTCAGGCACATAATGCTCTGAGATATTGTAAATCTTGCTTATAACCTAATAACAATATAATATCTATACAAACATAGTCTAAGGCTGCAAGATGGTCAAGTGTTAAAAAGTGCTTGCCCCCAAGGTCTGACAACCTGGTTTTTCTCCATGCGTAGTGGAAGCAAGAAACCAACTCTTACAAGTTGTTCTCCAAGCTCCACGTTAGTGTCATGGCAATGCATGCAACTACCCTAACACACACACCACACCACTCATCATCACACACACACACACACCACACTCTCTCTCTCTCTCTCTTCCTCTCTCTCTCTCTTCTCTCTCCTCTCTACTTTTAAATATTTATTTTATGTGTATGAGTGTATTGCCTGCACGTGTGTAAATGCACCCATGTCATGCAATGCCTGAAGGTCAGAACGGAGGGTGTCAGATCTCTTACAACCAGAGTTATGGACAGCTGTTAGCCACCATATTGGTGCTGGGAATCTGTCCAGCTCCCTAACATTTTAAATTGAAAATAATTAGTTAAGATCCTAATATATAATATATTTAGTTATTACCATAGATATGGTAATAACTAATCATAAGCTAGTCACACTTTACTCTAAATTAAATAATTTAAAAAATTCCAAACTACTCAGGCTGGGCATGGTGGTGTCATGCTTTAATCCCAGCAGCTGGGAGACAAGATGCAGATGGATCTCTATGAGATCATGGCTAGCCTGGTCTTTACAAGTGAGTTCCAGGCCAGCTGTGGCTACCTGGAGACTTTGTCTCAAAAAACAAAGAAAAAAGAGCAACACAAAATTTCAGCTTCTTCGGCTGCATGAGTCATGTGTCAAGTGCTCAACACTGGCTTGAGCAGAGTGACCACTGTAGAGTGACACTGCATCAGTCACAAGGATGCAGGCCACTACAGCACTGCTGAATTCTGTGGGCAGCACTGCTCTGGAGGACCAACTCACAACAGACAAGTAATTCCACAGTTCCAGGGACCATGTGACTCAGGAGGGAGAGGAAGCCAAACAATAAAGCATTCAAGTGCCAGGTGGTAAGTATTTTATAAGGGCTCTTTTGTGTTCACCGTAAACCCAAAGAGCAGCACTGTTTTTAATCATCATTTATAGAGGAGAGACTTGAGGGCCCGATAATAAGTAACTGGATTAACGTGACACAGCCAGCAAACACCAAAGCCAGGATCTGCGCCAAAACAACTCCCTTAACCAAACTTTTTTCTAGACAGCTAATAAGAAAATAATACAAACTGACTAAATCCCTAAATGATGCACTCACTTCAAAGTTGCTAGTGGGCAGTACAGTAGATTGGGCAGTAGTTTAGATAAAGAAGAGTCTGCTTGGCAGACAGCTAAACAGACATGCTGAAGACAAAAGAACCTCTGGCCTAGAGTCACACTACTGACATCCAGGGAAAAGCAATTAGTTCTGTCAAAATACCACATCACATTAAACAATGTTAATGGGAATTGAATTGGTTTTTGCTCTTTTTTTTAATTTTAAATTTTTTTTTTTTGTCTTTTGAGACAGGGTCTCCCTATAGCCCCAGCTGTCCTGGAACTCACTATGTAGACCAGGCTGGCATTGAACTCACAAGATCCCCCTGCCTCTGCCTCCCTAGTGCTAGGATTAAAGGTTTTGCACCACCACGCCCAGCTGTTGTTTTTTTCTTTTTTTTTTTTTGTGTGGGGGGGGGGGAGTTTTGCTCTTTACCCTTTAATTTATGCATTTGTTTTGACTTGATTTTAGAGAGAGCGGCCGTGACCTAGAGCTCTCCATGTAGAACTAGGGTCTGGTGTGCTCTCTATGTAGAACTAGGCCCACTCAATTAGATGGAGCAAAAGGACTGAATCAGAGACTTCACAAATAAGGAATTAGAGATACTGAGAAACATCTTTAAAAAGTATTCAACATCAATAAATTAAGGAAATGCACTAAGATATCATCTCACTCCAATAAGACTGGCTAGGATCAAGAAAACAAATGATACCAAGTGCTGAGGAGGTTGTGGGGAAAGGGGAACACTCATCCTCATTGCTGGTAGGAAATGTAAACTTGTCTACAGTCACTATGGAAGCAGGTGTGGAGAACTCTTGGAAGACTCAAATAGGCTTTACCACCTGACCCAATCATACCCACTCCTGGGGATATATATACTCACAAGACTCTTCTTACTGCAGAGATACATGCACAGCTATGTTTATTGCAGCTCTGTTCACAATAGCAAAAAGCTGGAACCAACCCAAATGCCCTCAACTGATGAGTGAACAGAAAAAATGTGTTACATTTACACATGGAGTTCTATGCAGCAGTAAAAAAAGACAACATCATGAACTTTGCAGGTAAATGGATGGAACTGGAAGATATCATGCTGAGTGAAGAAACACAGTTCCAGAAAACACAATGACGAATGATATCCCTCATCTCTTGGATGTTAGTGCCATAACCTAGTTGTAAACATTTCTTGTTGGCGTAGTGATGCATATTTGAAAGAACACCACCACCAACTACAACAGAAAAGACTGCATCAAAGAACTGACTGAAAGGTTGAATCTGGTGGGGTGGGGGGGTTGGGAGGGGACATGGGTCTAGATTTATTTGTAACAAATCTTGTACAAAAATATATGTAAAACAATAAATTAAAAAAAATACAAAAACAAAAATTCATCCTCACTAGATACATTTACCAGGCTCACTGAAGAGCATTTTGAGGACAGAAATTTGACTTGACAGGCCTTCATACATATGGCAAAGTGCATGGCATTGGACAAGAGTTAACAAGAGAGATGTAGACAGGGTCTGAATATATTGCATTGGGTTTGTAAAAATTCAATAAACTTTAAAAAAAAAGAATAAATTTTTTTTTAATTTTTTAAAAAGAAAGTAATCCACATATATACTCAGGTTTCAGGATAATAAACTAAGAATTAACCACTCACGAAAGTTTAGCATGAAACTAAATTTAAAGACCCAAACACAGGATTCTTGTAATTCATCTTATTTAACATCTAAACAGGTACTAAGTTGGGTGTGGTGGCCCACGCCTTTTAGTCCCAACAACATTGGGAGGCAGAGGCAGGCAGATCTCTGTGAGTTCAAGGCCAGCCAGGTCTACAAAGCGAGTTCCAGGCAGCCAGAGCTACAGGGAGACCCTGTCTCAAAAATAAAAAAAAAAAAAAACAAAAAAAAAACAAACAACAACAACAAACAAAACAAAAAAAACAAAAAATTTTTTAATGTTTTAATTATAGTTTTAAGAGACCCTAAGCCAGTGTTGGCTATTATCAATGCCTTTACAATCCAATCTTTGTGATTAACTTTGATCTACGGAATTGTTATTTATTTATCAGGCTCCAAAATCCCAACCCATGAAGCCCCAGTGCTCCACTAGAAGGTATAGCAGTTGAGGAGCTGTAAGGAGCAGCCTGTTAAACTTAAAACTTCATTATCTGCAGAGTGTCTTTTGAGTCATTAGACTACACTCAGCCACTCTTTCCTGGACACTATCCAAGGAGCACTTACATCAAAATATTCATGCCAAAAATACCTAAGGGTTTGCTTCATAAATAAATGACTTATCCAAGGAAAAAAGAAAAACCACTTTTCAATTTCTTAGAATAAGGTTTTAAGAGGAAAAATTAATCTTTTTTTTGGTTTTTTTTATTTTTTTTTTTGTCACTGACAGATTTAATCCCTTTCTTCATCTTCATTGACAAGATGTCTTTCTTTCTTTTTTTTTACATAAAACTTATTTTTATTTTTCTAACAAATCTAAACCCGTGTTCTCCGCCCTATTCCCCCCCCCGCCAGAGCTCATGCATTCTGCCAAACATGCTTTCATCTCTTTCTCAGTCTTTCTCAATATTCTCCATGGGGAAGTTGACTGTTTTTAGCAGAAAGTTCAGTCAGTTTTTTTGGTCTTTTCGAGACAGGGTCTCCCTGTAGCCCCAGCTATCCTGGAACTCGCTCTGTAGACCAGGCTGACTTGAACTCACAAAGATCCACCTGCCTCTGCCCTCCCAAGTGCAACATCTTAGGACAAACACATTTCTGTTCACTTTTCTTTTTCAAAAGCAGAAATACTACATGTATAGGTAAGTCCATCCAAAAAGCTTTTCAGTAATTTTTTTTTTAAAATAAAAAGAAAAGCCGGGATAGTGGTTCAGGTCTGTAATCCCTCAGTACTCAGGAGGTTGAAGGAGGAAGACTGCTATGAGTTACAGGCCAACCTGGGGCTACAGAGCAAGAGAGTGGTATAGGGGAAAGGAGGAGGGAAGGGAACACCACAGAGAGAAAGAGGGAGGGAAAAGATGAATGAAAATGAATCTTTGTTTCCAATCGTTTCTAATCTAACCAGTCAGAGTGAAGGTCTTTCCACTGGTCTGAGGAAAAGGAACCTTATCTTCAGGATCAACAAACCCAAAGAATGGTTCAAATTACACTTCCTTTAAGGGTGGCAAAAGAAAGTAAGGAAGCCGAAAGCCTACTGTCTAGTGAAAGCCTGCTCTTGCAAGAGCTTTTAAAACCTTGTTTTTGTTAAGACTACCTCAATGCAGTGCTCTGTGTAAATTTGATTTTTAAGAATGCCTTTAATGCCAACACACCAGGAGGTAGGTAGACCTCTGTGAGTTCAAGGCCAGCTGGGGCTAAAGAGAGACCTTGTCTCAAGGCCAGCCTGGTCTACAGAGTGAGTTCCAGGACGGCTGGGGCTACAGGGAGAACCCTGTCACGAAAAGACCAAAAAAAAAAAAAAAAAAAAAAAAAAGAATGCAAGGTGGTTTTATTAAGAAACATGGTGTTGAATCAAAGCCTCATGTTTGTAAGATCAGGGAAGGAAGAAAGGTATGCAAGTACATCTTTTTTCAATGTTTCTTTTCACCCAAATTACACTCCCCCAGCTTTATACCACAGTTTTCAGAACCGGAAGCCAGGACGCACAAGCCTGTTCCTGGACTCTCACAGTGGACGGCGACAGAAGACATGAATCACAACTTGGAGCACCTTTGCACCTTGCCCAGTGCAAGTCCCTTAGGAGGAAAGATGTGCTGCAATCCTCAAAAGAAGCTGCCAGACCTGAAGCTCTTCAGGGCCCCATCCAGCTCCTGAGCCCCCGCCCACCTCCTCCCTCCCACACCCAGGCTCTTCACTAGGAGGAGCCGCCCACTAGGGACGGGGCGGGGCCCAGGCTCCAGGCTGCAGAGCCTCAGCCCAGCAGACATTTCCTGAGTGGTAAAACGAAGGCAAGGAGGCTCACTCAGCCCAGGCAGGCTGCTGGCTTCACCACACCAAGAAGCCCGAGTGGCATCCAGGAAGCCCGAGCCCACTGCCACCAAGATGGAAATCCCACCCACGCACTCCGCGGCCTCCAGGGCGGCCTCAGTGGCAGAGAACTGCATCAACTACCAGCAGGGGACGCCGCACAAGGTCTTCCAGCTGCAGACCGTCCAGCAGGCGAGCAAGGAGGTGAGTCTGGCGGGTCTGCAGGGCCCTGCAGACGCCGCCTGAGCTCGGGCTGGGCTGGGCTCTCCCTTCTGCTGGCTGCTGCTCCCTCCTCCTGGGAGAGTGACATTCCTGTGGGAATCTCTTGCCCAGCGCACAGTCCAGAACTGCCTGCTTTCCCACAAGCGCTGCCCAGACAGACGGTGTTTAGGCTACGATTAAAGAATGGTTCCTGTAGCGAGCCCTCTAGGAACCATTCCAAACCATCTGGAAGCTGCTCTAATTCTGCTACTCACGCCTTGAGCAACAGAAGCTCCTGCCTCCAAACAGGTCCCTGGATATTAAGAGCAATCCTTAGACCTTTTGCCCCCAATGCATAGGGGAACAAACGGGGAAGCTTGCTGAATTAGACTACCAAAAGACCCCCGCCATCTCTGCTGCAGAGACAGCCTGCAGCGGGCTGGCCTGGCTGCTACAAGGTCAGATGTAGCTGCTCTCAGCCCAGGGATACATTTTTCTTATCTGACAGTCTTAGCTGCCAAAAGTTTTTATGAGCTGACATGGAATACGTCTTGTTTTGAAACTGCAGCAGATAACATAATTAGGTTTGGACTTCCAATTATGTTTTCATTTAAAAGCGAAATATCTAAATGCGTCTTTTTTTTGTAGTATAGTGTGGCACACCCAGCAACACACTAGTAAAACAGCACCTAACTACGCCAAGTCTCCAATCACTTACTTAACTGTAATCTGCCTCAAAACAATTTAGTCACTGACCACTCGCTGAAGGGTACACTAGACTTTATACAATAAGCCTTTCCAAAGGTGCATCCTGTGTGTCATTTTTCAAATTAAAAGCTGCTTCAATTTTTCTTATATAGAGAATTAAAAGACATCTATTTGAAGTCTGTTGATTAAAAGTGAGTTGTGTCCATTTTATTGTATACTTTGATCCAAAGTTGTGTCCATTTTATTGTATGC
Source organism: Rhizomys pruinosus (assembly GCA_009823505.1). NCBI lineage: Eukaryota > Metazoa > Chordata > Mammalia > Rodentia > Spalacidae > Rhizomys > Rhizomys pruinosus. The sequence continues at coordinate 506,225 of VZQC01000911.1, read as the reverse complement.
TGTCCTAATTCAAAATAAACTTGCTACAGTCCTACTAAATTAGACACCATACACTTGGTGACATAGCCTTTTCAAGACGTTAGACTTGGGGAGAATGTGTCATTTATGAGGCACACTAACATGTATGTATGAAAACCTCAAATGAGACCCATTTTTTTTTTATGGTTTTAATGCAATGCCTTCCAGCAACCAACCTCCTAACTATATAGAAATGGTCTCCTAAGTACAAATATTTGTTATGTTATAATATTTTATATTTTCTTCTCTCTACCACGTTTTTCTTAATTCTAGAATATTCCAGGAAGAGGACCTAAGTATCATCTTAAATTCTCTCTGGAAGAAATCATCCAAAAAGTAAGTGAACTGTCCTTTCTAGTTAGTAAATAAAATTTGATTCTAAATGTTCCAGAACATATTTGCTGAAGGATTTGATCTTAGGTTTTTACTATAGAGTTGTTGATTCAAAAAAGACCCATTGACCATAAAATTGTCAGTGTATAGTAGCTTGGTGCCTTCTGAATTCTTCCTATTGAACTCTTAAGAAAACTCTCTATTTCAGCTCGAATAAATTACCCTTAAAATGTTCACACATTCAGAGTAACCTGAACTTAATGCCTCCTATAACTGAACAAAGTAGTTCACCCACAGTCACGGGCACTTTCTTAAGCCTGCCTTTTGTTGTTTTGATTGGGTATTTAAATTAACTACTTTGGGCTGGAGAGACGACCTAGCAGTTAAGAGCGCCCTCTGTCTGCTCTTAACAGAGGACCTGGGTTAGATCCCCAGCACCCACATGGCGGCTGAGAACTGTCATTAACTCCAATTCCAGGGGAATCCAACACCCTCTTCTGACCTCCGCGGCATTGCACGACACGGGTGCACAAACCTACATGCAGACAGTGAATTCATACACATAAAAAAATAAATAAAATTTTTTTTTAAAAATTAAAAAAAAATAAATTAAGTACTTTTAGAAATTCATGAGCAATAGAATGGCCAATGATTCCACTGAAATGGATCTTTCAGTAATAGGGCAGCAATTTTTTTTTTTTTTTTTTTGTCTTTTCGAGACAGGGTCTCCCTGTAGCCCCAGTTGTCCTGGAACTTACTCTGTAGACCAGACTGGCCTTGAACTCACAAAGATCCGCCTGCCTCTGCCTCCCGAGTGCTAGGATTAAAGGCATGCGCCACCACGCCCGGCAGCAATTTTTTTTAACTATATACCTGTCAACTTATTAATGAAACAAATTTAAAAGGCACTACAGTTTATACCACAGCTACCTGGAAATTGTGGGAAGCCCTTTCACTGAGTATAATTCAGACTAGATAACAGACTAGCTAAAGGCAACGTCCTACAAGGCATTTAGCTGTCAGACAGCCATCTTTCCATAGCATAACCCAATGCTAACATACCTCCTATGCAGCTACAGGCTGCTCTGTCTATATTTGAAAAAGCACTGGTTTCAGGATCAGGGAGTAAGATTAATGGAAAAACTTAACAGGAACCAGTACTGAATTAGGATATAAAGTTAGACTAACATGGATACTGCAAAAGGGTACCTCATTTACAGTGAAATATACTCAAAGTTTAGGATCAGAATTCACATGATTCTAAACCTAATTAAGTTATCTAAAGTACTTGCTTGATACCTTTACCGAATTACAAAGCCCAAGGTGGGTGGGTGGTGCATGCCTTTAATCCAGCACTCAGGAGCCAGAGGCAGGTGGATCTCTGTGAGATTGAGGCGAGGCCAGGCCAGGCCAGCCTGGTCTACATAGTGAGTTCCAGGCCAGCAGGGACTACAGATAACCCTGTCTTTAAAAAAAGACCAAAATGGGGCTAGAGAGATGACTCAGCAGTTAAGAGCACTGGCAACTCTGGCAGGGGACCCAGGTTCGATTCCCAACACCCAGGGAACAGGTAAAAACTACCTGCAACTCCAGTTCCGGGGGAATCCAACACCTTCTTCTAACCTCTGTGGGCACTGCATGCACGACATGAGTGCATTTACACACATGCAGGCAATACATTGATAAAATATTTATAAAAAATAGATTAAAAAGGCGGGGGAGAGACCAGCCTCTGAAAACAGGGTGCTTTGAAGTCAAGGTTTAAACGATATCATTACGGTCCAATGCTCTAAATCCTACCTCAAAAAATAGTAATTAGCCATCTCTAAGTAAAGATCATTTGTAAAAATGTTTCAAACAGCAAGTTATAGTGAACTGCACGGCTGAAGTTCTTTACCCTAAAGCCGGACAAGATTCTGCACCTGAAGTCAACTTCACATTTGAAGGAGAAATCGGCAAGAATCCTGATGAAGAGGATAACACATTTTATCAAAGACTGAAGTCTATGAAGAAACCACTAGAAGCACAAAACATTCCAGGTAAACATAACAGCATGGGGAAGGTTTTCCAACCTTAAGATGTACCTCAATTATCTGTGCTCAAAATTGATGTTGGAAATATGCTGACCTTTACAAAAATACTCATTTCTAGTACATCCAGGGCTTAGTTTCTTCATTAGAAGAACACTAAAGCATGAGTTAGAATTTGGATTTTTAATCTAAGTAGGTTACTCCCATGTAAACAAAATAATTAATTTGGCATATAAATGTTTCTCCAGATAGTTTTGGAAATGTGTCTCCACAAATGAAGCCAATCCAACACTTAGCCTGGGTCGCCAGTGGTTATATAATGTGGCAGAATTCGACTGAAGACACATGGTATAAAATGGCAAAAATTCAAACTGTCAAGCAAGTGGTAAGTATGCTCTAAAAGTTCACTTTTGACAGAGTTAATATTGATTTAAATTTTAATTCAGGCTAGAGAAATGGCTCAGTGGTTAAGAGCACTGGCTGCTCTTGCAGAGAACCCAGGTTTGAATTCCAGCACCCACATGGTGGCTAACAACTTTCTCTACCTCCAGTTCCAAGGGATCTGACATGCTCTACTGACTCTACGGGCATCGCACAACATGGGTACAGTTACATACATACAGGCAATAGATTCATAAAGTAAAAATAATAAACATTTTTTAAAAGAATGGTAATTCATAATTGGATAGTGCTGCAATAGTCACTCTGCATTAAAAACACCTGGTAGTCTGAAGGCAATGTCAGGCACAGTAAAGACAGGAAAACATGAAGAATTAAAGAAAACTCCAAGCAGTGGGCCTAAAAGCCACTGGTTTAGCGAAGAGAGCAAAACCACAGGCCTTGTCTGCATACAGTCTGTCTTCCTAGCAACCATGCTGGGTTAGTTTGCCTTTCCTGGGAACACACTTACATGAAGCATAACATTATTGAGGCAAAGCCAAGGATTTCCTGAAATGTGTTCTAGTGGTGAACACTATCTAGACTGCACTTAAGTTTACAGTTAAGCTTTCAACCCAGGCAGGTCATATTTAGCTACTTATGATGCTTTATTCAGACCCTTTTCTAGAGCAAAAAGGGTTGGAGCTTTATTAATTAGTACAGGCAAGATTTAGAATCTTAGATGCACTATAAACTTGTGATGATATATGCCATTGTTAATTTGCTATACAAAGGTCCTCGAGTCTGCTTTTATAGCAATTACAAATGAGGGTGGACTTTTATAACTGAGAAGTTAAAAATTAGTAGTTTTGTCAGTTTAATACAGACTATTTCATAACAACCTAATTCTGTATTCTGATTGCTGCTGTCATTCATGCAGTAACTGAAACTAACCCTGCATTCTTTCTCTAATAAATAGCGGTTTCTCAGCTACTTAGAGACATGACTGGCATTTTCCTCCTTGAGATCAGTGTGAAGAATAATTATAGCACTGTAGTCTTTGTAAAGCTTAAACTATTCCTGAATCATTCCGTAACTTGATACATATAATTTTCTTTTAGTCATAATTTACAACCTCATGTCTTGCCTTAAGCTTTCTTTTTTTAAAATTTTTTTAAATTTTATTATTATTATTTTTTATGTGTATGAATGTATTTTCTGTTTGTAGGTTTGTGCACCCATGTCATACAATGTCACGGAGGTCAGAAGAGGTGTCAGATTCCCCTGGAACTGGAGTTAAAGACAGTTCTTAGCCGCCATGTGGGTGCTGGGGATCGAACCCAGGTCCTCTGCAAGAGCAGTCAGTGCTCTTAACTGCTAGGCCATCTCTCCAGCCCTTCCTTAAGCTTTCTTAACACAGATATCATGACTACCTTCCTAAGCCATAAATATGTAAGAATAAATTCTTTTCTTTTTTAAGAGGTTAAAAGGTCAGAATTCAACAAGTATCTAATGAAAATCAAGAAAGAGTACAAAGAAACAAAAAAAATTGTTTTAGTTAACTCATGGAAAGGACTTTCTGTCATCCTCTTTCAGCTTGTTGGCAACAGATCAGGAGCAGTTTCTTCATGGACTTTTGTAAGCACTCACCAGACAGAAGCCTGTACACTGACGGCAGGACAGGCAATTACAGCACTCAGTGAGAAGCCACAAACCCAGTAATATTGCAATATTCTGAGAAACAGCAAGTTTTTCTTTTTTAAAAAATAATTTTTGAATTTTTATTTTATGTGCTTGAATGTACTGCTTGCATGTAGGTAGGTGCACCCATGCTGTGCAATCCCTTTGGAAGTGAGAAGAGGGTGCTGGATTCCCTGGAACTGTAGTTATGGACAGCTGTTAGCTGCCATCTGCCATGTAGGTGCTAGGAATCAATACTGGGTCTTGAAGAGCACCCAGCCCTCTTAACTGCTGAGCCATCTCTCCAGGCTCCAGAAAATCTTTTTTCTAATCTCTTTCATAGCTATCAACCTGGTTACATTACTTTTTTCTTTTAATAATTTTTAAATTTATTTATTTATATATTTTAACAAATCTAGACCATGTCCCGCCATTCCCCACCCCCCCCCCCCCCCCCACCCCACCAGAGCTCATATTCTGCCAAACATGCTTTCATCTCTTTCTCGTCTTTCTCAATATTCTCTCAATGTGGAAGTTGACTGTTTGAGAGAAGTTCACTGTGTTTCAGCAGTTCTTTGATGCAGAGTCCTTTCTGTTTTTGCTGTTGTTTCCAATATGCATCACACCCAACTTCTTGGACAAAAGCTCAAGGGGGCGTGCACAAGAAATACTTACAACTAGGTAATTGGCACTAGCATACACAGATGAGGGAAACCATTGGTCCTTTGTTTTCTGGGACTTGTTAACTTCACTCAGCATGATGTCCCAGCTCCAGCCATTTTTCCGGCAAAGCTCATGATGTCATCTTTATTTAACTGCCTCAAGAACTCCATTGTGAGTACATGTACCACATTTTCTCTACCACACTCATCAGTTGAGGGGCATTTGGGTTGGTTCTAGCTCCTTGCTATTGTGAGAGAGCTGAAATAAACATGCCGTGCATGTATCTCTGTGGGTGGGGTGAGTCTGAGGGTACAATGCCTAGGAGTGGTATGGCTTGGGTCGGGTGGGCAAGCCTCATTCCAAGTCTTCCAGGGTTCTCCACACTGCTTTCCATATGGCTGTTCGAGTTGTACATTCTCACCAGCAGTGATGAGTATTCCCCTTTCCCCACAACCCTCCTGCACTTGGTATCCTTGTTTTCTTGATCCTAGCCAGTTCTTATTGGAGTAAGATGATACTTAAAGTGGTTTTTGATTTGGCATTTCCTTAATGATTGTGATGTTGAAACTTACTTAAGGTGTTTCCTCAGCCATCCTAATTCCTCACTTTGTGAAGTCTCTTCTGTTCAGTTTCTTTGCTCCATGTATTGAGTGGTCATTTTTTTCTTTCTCTTGTGCTTTTTTTTTTTTTTTTTTGTTTTTGAGTAGTTTTGTATACTCTGGAATCAATTTTTTTTGTCAGATGTATCTGTGAAGTTTCCTCCCACTCTGTGGGATTTCTCTTCACTTCCTTGATTGTTTCTTTTGATGTACAGAAGCTTTTGAGTTTAATGAGGTCCCATTTGTCAATTGTCAACCTTAATTCTTGTGCAGCTGCTGTCTGATTTAGGAAGTCTTTTCCCTACCTATTCTTGTAGTCTGCTGCCAACTTTTCTTTGTTGCTTCAGTTGGGGGATTCTTTGAGGTCTTTGATTCAGCTGGAGTTGACTTTTGTACAGGGCGAAGTAGGTTTTTTTCTTTCCTTCATTCATTCTTTAAGTGAACAAGTGATGATCCAGTGTATGCCAACACCCTTTGCTGAAGATGCTGTCTTTCCTCCATTCTTGGCCCCCTTGTCAAATATGAGATGGCTGAAATTGTAGTGCTCAGGTTTGGATTTTGGTTTTGTTCCATTGGTCAACAGGTCTGTTTTTGTGCCAGTATCTGCTGTTTTTATGACTATAGCCCTGTAGTATGTTTGAAATCTGGTATAGAGATCCCCCTTTGTAGCTCTTTTCACCAGGGTTGTTTTTGGCTATTCGGGTGGTCTTTGTTTTTTTTCCAAATGAATTTAAGAACTTTTGTTTCCAAGCCTGTGAAGAAACCTTTTGGGGATTTTGATTGGGATTGCGTTAAATCTATACAAGAGTTTGGTAGAATGGACATTTTTACAATGTTAATTTTCCCAATCCATGAGGCATGGGAGGTATTTCCATCTTTCTGATTCTCTTCAATTTCTTTTCTTTAAGGTTTAAAATGTGTAGGTGTAGAGATCTTTGATGTCTTTGGTAGGTTTGTTCCTAGGTATTTTATTGCTTTTGAGGCTATTGTGAGTGGGAAGGTCTCTTTGAATTCTTTCTCTTGCCTCTAGTTGCTGTGTTCTTGGTGTAAAGAAAGCACGATTGATTTATTAAGGGCCAATTTTGTTCGGGATTCTGCCACGTTGCTGAAGCTGTTAAATCGTTTATAGGAGTTGTCTGGTGGGAGTTTTTAGCAGCCCTTAAGTAAACAATCAGTAAATCATCAGAAAGTAGGGATAGCTTGACTTCCGCTTTTCCAATCAGTACTCCTTTAATTTCCTTTTCTTCCTTAAGTTGCGCTAGGCATTGGTTTCAAGCAATATATTTAATAGGAGTGGTGACAGGGGCAGACTTGCCCGAGTTCCTACCTTTAAAAGGGAATGTGTCTGTCCATATTCCCCACTGGTAGGATAGGATGATATGGCTGATGAAGGGGTTTCCTGGATAGGGTTTTGATTATATTGAGGAATTGATCCCTTCAGTCCAGTTCCGTCTAGGACTTAAGCATGAACAGATCTGGATTTTGTCAAAGGGGTTTTCAGCATCCGATGTGGCTTCTTCTGTCGTTTCATTCATTTAAGGTGTTTGATATGTTTTATTTGATTTTCGTATGTGAACCATCCCCTGCATCTTTGGTAGGAATCAAAGTTGGTCATGATGGATGAACTCTTTGATGTGGGATAGTATAAAAATGTGCCAGTATCTCCTATTTAGAATTTGGCAATCTGGTTGTTCATTAGGGAGATGGGTCGATAATTCTCCTTTTTAGTTGTGTAAAATCTTGCTCTGTTTTTGGTGAAGAGTGAGGCTGGCTTCATAGAAGGAATTTTGGGAGAATTCCTTGTTTGTAATATCCTTCTGAACAGTTTTCAGTAATAATGGCTGTAGGTCCTTTCCGTGAAATGCTTATATAATTCTGCTGGGAAACCGTCTGGGCTTGGGTTTTTTTTTAGTTTGGGAGGTTTCTTATCTCTTCAATTTCTTCTTCTGTATTATGGGTCTGATTTAAGCTGTTGATCTCTTCTGGTATGAGCGTTGGTTGTGCCCAGCGTTCAGATATTCATCTTCATCCATTTCTCTAAGGGTTTCAAACGTGAAGAAGTATAGGGTTTTTGAAGTATTCCCTATGTATTTCTGGATCTTTTCCTTGTCTGTTGTGAGATTTCCCATTTCATCACCGATTGTATTGAGGTGGATGTTCCTACTTCTTTCTTTTGGTTAACTGGGCTAGAGGTCTATCCACCCTATTTTGTTTATTGTCTCAAAGAACCAACTTTTGGATTCATTGATTTTTGTTGTATTGTTTTCTTTCCTTTGTTTCTAGTTTTTGATTTCTTTTCTGATTTTTGTTATGTTCTATTGTCTCTTCTTCCTTCTGGTTGCAATTTTAGGGTTCATCCTGTTGTTGGGCACGTGCCCCGACGTTTGCCATCCAATCCAGTGCTTTTTAGCTGCAGGGTTAGAGTCATTCACTTGATGCTATCTTTCTGTTGTTTATTTTCTAATGTAGTCACCCAAGGCTATAAGCAATCCCGCTTAGGACTGCTTTTATTATAGGTATCCCTAGTGGTTTTGTTGTGTTGTAATTGTCCTTGTCATTCAAGTTTTCCAGAATGCTTTTATTTTTCTTGATTATGCTCCTCCATGACCCATTCATTATTCAAGAGTGTGTTGTTTTAGTCTCCCAGATGTGTTCTTGTAGGCGGTAGGGCTTATCCTGGTGTTGATGTTGAGCTTTTTACTATTGCACTGTTGGTCCTGATAGAAAGGCATGAAATTATTTCAGTCCTTTTTGTATTTGTGGAGGTTTCCTCTGTGTCCCAGTATGGGATCGATTTTGGAGAATGTTCCGTGGTGGGGGGCTGAGCTGTAGAAAGTGTATTCTTGGGTATTAGGGTGGAAAATTCAGTAGAGGTCTATGAGGTCAATTGGGGTATAAGATCGTTCAGTTCTGATGTCTTGTTTATTACTCCTTTGTCCATGGTTTGACCTGCCCAAATGACTCCAGTGGGGTAACTGAAAAGTCCCCTACAGATGAAGTGTACGGGTTTAGGTTGGCCTTGAGGATCCTGGAGAATTGGTCGTTAAAAAGTGTTGGTGCACCCGAGTTTGATCATAATTGATTCATAATTGTGAAATCTTCTTCTTGGTGAAAATTGTTCCTTCTGATAAAATGTACTGCTTCTTTGTCTCTTCTGATTCTTTTTACTTATTTTGACTCTATTGTGTCCTGATATTTAAATAGCAACCCCTGCTTTCGTTTTGGTACCATATAATAGCTTGGAAATATTTTTGTTCCATCTTTCACTTTAGGTGGTGCTATCCGTCCGAAGGGATAAGAATGTGTTTCTTTGTAGAACAAGCATATGGAAATGGATGCTGTTCCTAATCCAATCTCGCCAATGTCCTTTTGATTGGGGAATTTAGTCCATTAATATTAAGTTATGACTGATAGGTTTGTGTTGCTATCCTTTTGGGCCCACGTATTATCCATTTTGGTTTGGGTTTAGGCATTTCTACTATCTTCTGCAGGTTAATGGCTTTTATTGATTTCTCTTTCTTAGGTTCTTGGGGATGGTTGCTCTTTGCTTCTGTCCTTTGAATTGCCTTCAAGTATTCTCTGAAGGGTGGTTTTCTGGACATCTATTCTTTCAACTTCACTTATTATGTCTGGAAGGTTTTTCTTCGTCCTTTCAACGATAATTTGACATTTTTTTGCTCGGGGTATAGTAACTGGGGTGGCATCTATTGTCCCTTTAACACTTGGAATGTTTCACTCCACGTTCTTCTTGCTTTCATAGTTTTGGCTGAAAAGTCAGCTGTTTTCTGATAGGTTTCCCCTTATGGTCACTTGTTGTTCCTCCCTCCTTGTGGGCTGTAAGGATTTTTGTCGTTATTTTGGGTGTCTCACATTTGAACTTAAACTATGATGTGGCGTGGAGAGTTTTTTTTTTTTTTTTCTGATCTTGTCCGTTTGGAGTTCTTCGCTATGTGACTTCTGTATTTGGGCAGTTTTGGTTTTGTCTTTATTTAGTTTGGGGAAGTTTTTCATCTATTATTTTCTGTTGAAGATCTGAGCAATAAAATTATCTTGGGATTCTTCTCCTTCCGTCCTCTATTCCTATGATGGCAGAGGTTTTTGAAATCTTTATTAGTGTCCCACAGTTCCTGGATGTTCCACTTTGGGGTAGTTTTCAATTTCATAATCTTTCTTGAGATTTTTAGTTGTTCTGTGTTATCTTCAGGTCGGATATTCTTTGTTCCTGCTTCCTGCATGCTGCTTCTAGTCTGGGAGGCCTTTTCCAGTCCTATTCCTGCTTGATTGGAATGATTTGCTTGAATTTCCTTTTTTTCATTTCCTCTTCTGATGTCGTTCTTTCTTTAGTATTTCCTTTTCTACTATATCCTTTTGGAGCTTTTCTCAATCTCTTCCTGTAGCTCTTTGCTTCGCTGGTTGGTTCCGTTTCTATCTTTTTCAGGCACTGGGATCTTTTTCAAGTGTTTTCTCACTTCTTCTCGGGGAAGGAAAGGTTTCAACCATGGTTTCTTTTTCTTAGATTCTTTTGAATTTTGCTCTTTTATAATCGTTGTAGTTTTAAGTATGTTCACATTTGTGTTTCGATATCCTGGACCCTGGGCCATCCCAGGGGAATCCCACTGTAGGAATCTTCCATTAGCGGTTGGTAGAGCCATGTGTGTGGATTATCCTGCCCCCCTTTAACCTAATAGTGTTGTCTCTTCTTCAGTCTTTGGCATATGGCTTCTCCTTTCCTGTATTCCAATGCTGAGTCGCCAAATGCCTCTTCACCTGTGTTGAAGCGCATTGCTTTGTTGTCTCCTTAGAATACCTTCGTAAAACCAGTGGGGGCCAGGGGGTGCTCTTTTAGTGCCTGCGCCCCAGTACTGCACTTCATGTCTTGGTGAGATCTCAGATCTCAAGACTTCCACAACACCTACCTTTTATACCCAGCTGTGAGGATAACTCCCCCGATAGCCACAAAAGCCAATCTAAGCCAAAGACAACTGGCAGATGATAAGGATCAACCTAGAATTAGTCAAACAAAGAATCAACCTTGCGAGCACCTGGCTCCTACCTACATCCTGGGCTTGCTTCAAGCTGGTATCAGGAGATTTCTCAGACTCCCACCTGGTTACATTCTATAAACGCGTTAACCCTCAACAACTGGGCCAGGCTGGAGACCATTAAAACTATAATGATGAATTTTTAAGCTAGGTGTAGCACAATATGACAATGTTTGTTAATTTTATAAAAAGAAGACTCCTACTGGCGTGGTGGCACAACCTATCCCAGCACTTGGAAGGCAAGCAGGAGATCCCTTTGTAGTTCGAACGGCCAGCCATTGTCTACATAATGAAGTTCCAGGAGGGCTGGGGCTACAGGGAAAAAGTGGTAAAAGATCAAAAAAAAAAACCAAAAAAAAAAAAAATAAGGGTGGGGGGGATTCCTACAACATCTCTTGCTACATTCGTGATTTTAGACAGCATTAATGAACAATCTACAAAAGGGGTTATCTAAATTCAAATGTCATGCAGAGTGTGTCGGTGGGCAATGCGTTTAATCCTCAGCACTTTGGGACGGCAAAGGTAGAGCGGATCTTTGTGAGTTCAAAGTCCAGGCCTGGCTACAGAGTGAGTTTCGAGCCAGCTGGCTACAGGAGACCCTATTTCCAAAGGACCAAAAAAAAAAAAAAAAAAAAAATTAAAATTCAGTGTGTAACAATTCTTACATGTAAGACATTGTCTTTAAAGGCCACTCTTTGTTGATATATTTAAAGAAAAGATTACTTCAAGATGCCTATACTGATTTTGGGGCCACACTTATAATCACTGTTAACCATGGGTGCCCCACGAGTGTGTGCCTGTCTCCCAATGGAGTTTCAGGGTTGTCACGGTACACCATGGTAAACCTTAAGAAACCTCAGCCTCATGGGGCACAGTAAGTTCCTGTGGCTGGTTTTAAAATCACAGATATAACAGTTCCTTGTAGCTTATGGCATGAATGCCTTTTATTTTTGAGGTAACAGCACTGAACTACAGACATTACATTTTATTACTGTCAATTTTCTAAAGAGAATTTTTGTTATAAAATTGGCTTCTTTTAATGTAAATACCCATTGTCATGGTTCAAATTAAGGGCTAATAAATAAAAAGCTACACACAATAATGCTCTAAAATTGCCATCACAAATTGGAAAGTAAAACCAAACAATTTTTAGAGTAACACAAAATAATGATTAAAAAATGCAATTGAAAAGAATAGTTTTTCTGCCAGACTAAATTGAAGTAAATTCTGAAGTTCAAATTCTATTTTTACCTCTAAGAGTACTAAAATCATTAACATTAATTTACAAAATTAAAATGTCACTTTGCCATGATAGTGCTTTAAACAGCAGGCTCTTGTATGTTTTGTCATAGCAAAGAAATGATGACTTCATCGAGTTAGACTACACCATTCTCCTTCACGACATTGCATCTCAGGTAGTGTGCAACTTTCTTCTACTTGATCCACTATAGCCATGGTCTGCTTTATTCACTTTGACTTTAAGTCAAAATTAATATAAGTTCAAATAGGCACCAGGTTGATGTATATCATCTTTGTAGCAACTGAACTTGTTTGGTACTATTTCTTATGAATTTTTTAATAGTATCTCCAACACAGTATCAGCTCAATTATTTTTTCCTGTTTTCTCAATTACATCATGGTATTAACTTTCTTTACCCGCAGGAGATAATTCCTTGGCAAATGCAAGTTCTCTGGCATCCACAGTATGGTACAAAAGTAAAACATAATAGCCGCATCCCAAAGGAAGCACAAAAGGAGTAAACAAGGACCCTAACACTGAGATGAAACGTAAATATGCTTGTTAATGATGTGTGTGCCTGCTCTCATTGGCATCTAGCCTAATGAAACAAATCCCAAAGTATCACCCTGTATGTCTTGACTACAGTACAGAGGTACATAGATTCCATTATAAAGAGCATCACTACATAAAAAGTCTTAATAATAGTAACAGTGCTATGTATCTCTCCTAATAAAAAGTTTTTCAACTTCGGCCTCATAGTGTCTAACTATATTGTATACTTACTGGACAGGGGCAACAATGGTCTCTTTAAAGGCAACTTTTGGCTTTCCTATGGTGCAAGGACAGCCATATTCTCTTTCCAGTCTCTAAAAAGAACAGGGAAGAGAATGTGAAATGAAAAAGAAACCCTAAGCATTTTACACATCTTAGTAGCACTCAATAAAATATAGTGTGAAGCTGAACAGTGAGTTTTAAGTCACTTTTATATCTGCTAAGGATTAGATATGATATATATCTGCTAAGGATCAGATATGATATTTTAATACTAAAAAAAATGCCTTTACAGATCTTATATAAAAGAATTGTAAGCTAGGTGTTGTGGCGCATGCCTTTAATCCTAGCACTTGGGAGGCAGAGGCAGAGGCAGAGGCAGAGGCAGGCGGATCTCTGTGAGTTCAAGGCCAGCCTGGTCTACAAAGCGAGTTCCAGGCCAGCTGGGACTAAAGGGAAACCCTTTCTCAAAATAAAAAAAAAAAGAATTCTCATTTAAACTCATTAATAACACTTAATGCCAAACACTATCTGTTTAAAACATTACCACTGTTCCATATTCACTAGAATATATAATTCTGTTCTGTGGATTTCCATCCCAATTTTAAAGACGTGATTAAACCACAATTTCTGGCCATGTGTCTTCTGTTTACATTTGACCAAATTTACATCTGATTTAGAAAGCCTTTCTTTTATCTATATTGAAATTATCTTTCATGTATTTTTATTTTTATTAAAAATTATTTTACTTGGAGACAGTGCCTCTCTATGTATGTCTGGTTGGTCTGGAACTCACTATGTAGACCAGGCTGGCCTTGAACTTGCAGAGATCCAGCTACCTCTGCCTCCCAAGTCCTGCGATTAAATGTGTGCACCACCATGCCTGGCCCTTAATTTTTTTTTTTTTTCATGTGTATCTGTGTATGTGTATGCCATATACATGCTGCTGCTGAAGAGGGCAGATTCCATGGAGCTACAGTTACAGGCAGTTGTAAGCTGCCCAATGTAGAGGCTAGGAACCCAACTTGGGTCCTCTGGAAGAACAGCAAGTGCTTTAGCTACCGAGCCATCTTTCTAGTCCTCAGGTACTAACTTGAAAAGAAATGATCTAGAAGGTAGGTACAAACACAAGCTATCTCCCTAAAGCTTGTTTACTTGACCCCATTATGGCCAGGAGGTGGATGATGGGTTTGTTATAAATCCTGAGCTTAGGAGTCTACAATGTTTAAAAAATACTTAGTTGAGGAAACTAACTACAAACACCACAGCAGAAGTAGTGCAGTGTACCATACCTTCTTGTAAAACATAACAAGGCGTAAAGAAGCACTATCAGTTTACAGTCATTACACTGAGCACTCCTAACCAGAAACAAAGTCTCAAGCACCTTAGGGTTGCCTTCAGTTTACTGTGGATCTAGGGATGAATTCCTCCTCATCTTTCTCACCGTCCCAGTGCTCAAATTACCGATGTGAACAACCTCATCTGGCCACATTATTGACTTATAACAAAACATATGATAAATAAATGCAGTTGGATGGCTGAAGAGATGGCTCAGTAGTTAAGAGCACTGACTGCTCTAGCAGAGGACCCGGGTTCGATTCCCAGCACCCATGTGGCAACTAAAAACTGTCTTTAAGCCAGGTGTGGTGATGCATGCTTTTATTTTTTATTGTTATTAAACTTTTTCCATAAATCATACATCATTTTTCAGTCCTTTAATCCTAGCACTCAGGAGGCAGAGGCAGGCAGATCTCTGTGAGTTCAAGGCCAGCATGGTCTACAGAGTGAATGCCAGGCTAGGTGGAGCTACAGGGAGACCCTATCTCAAAAAGGTTGATATATTCCATATGAAATACACAAAAATTCAATAAAAAACTTTAAAAAAAATGCAATTGGACTGAGTTTCTTTGTTGTTCATTACCTGAGCATAGATCTCCAGGTGTAATTCTCCCATTCCAGATACAATTGTCTCCTTGCTCTCAGTGTCGAAGCGGACTTTAAAAGTGGGGTCTTCTCTTGTAAACCTGCCAATACCTTTTGAAAATTTTTCCAGATCATTCTTTAAAAGAAGAAAAGTCATTATATATTTTACTAGCATAAAAACAACTTTAGTAACATATAGTATGCAATTAAGAAAGATGATCTGGGGGCTGGAGAGATGGCCTAGTGGTTAAGAGCACTGACTGCCCTTGCAGAGGACTGGGGTTCGATCCCCAGCACCCACATGGCGGCTGAGAACCATCTATAATTCCATTTCCCAGAGAACTCCAGTTCCAGGGGAATCCGACACCTTCTTCTGACCTCCGCGGCATTGCACAACACGGGTGCACAAACCTGCATGCAGACAGTACATTCATACGAATGAATGGATGAAAGAAAGGGGGGGGGAGAGGGAGGGGAGGGGAGGGGGGAGGGAAGGGAAGGGAGAAAGAAAGAGAAAGAGAAAGAAAGAAAGAGAAAGAGAAAGAAAGAGAAAGAGAGAGAAATAGAGAAAGAGAAGAAAGAAAGAAAGAAAGAAAGAAAGAAAAAGAAAGAAAGAAAGAAAGAAAGAAAGAAAGAAAGAAAGAAAGAAAGAAAGAAAAGATGATGATAGATAGATAGATAGATAGATAGATAGATAGATCGACTGATCGATCAATCTGTATCCAGTGTGGCTTACACCTTTTTTATCCTATCCTTTACACTACACTGAGACATCACCTTTTCAAAATAATCTAATTGGATACAATCTGGTATACCTTTATTCTTTCATGTAATTTCACACACTAAGCAAAATAATCCTCCCTTCTCCTCAGTCCTATGAATGGTTATTTTACTGGATTTAGGAATGAAAGGTATAAGTTACCTTTCATTTCTAACCTTGCTAGCAATCCTTAGCAAAGAACTTGAAACAAGCAATGGTATCTTACTCAGAGGTAATATACAAGGTTTGTCCTTCCAAAAGAATCTGAGAAAATGGCATGATTTCATGTTACTAGAAACCCCCAAATTTCTCCTTTCTATATTGGGAAATGATCTGAAAAAAAAAAAAAAAACCTCTGTAGGTTTCTCAAAACAGATGAAGTAGCAGCTGTCACACAACTGCTAATAATGACTCTCACAGAGCTGAGTGTGTTCTACAAATGACAGTTCTCAGATGGCGGGATGTCACTCACTGTTCACTCAATACATGAACAAGTTAACTTCAACAGGCCAAGTTAAGAACAAGGCACATCGGCACTAAACAATTATGGTCCAAGATTGAACTAATTCCACTGGAGGGCAATATGAGTGTAAGATATTCATGCAGTCTGGCTTTATATAAAGTGTGAAATAATATCAACAATACATTAGTTTAAGAACCTAGATATGAGGGGCTGGAGAGATAGCCTAGCATTTAAGAGCACCAACTGCTCTTGCAGAGGACCCAGGTTCGATCCCCAGCACCCACATGGCAACTAAGAACTGTCTGTAACTCCAATTCCAGGAGAACTCCAGTTCCAGGGGAATCCGAGACCCTCTTCTGACCTCCGCAGCATTGCACAACACGGGTGCCCAAACCTACATGCAAACAGTACACCCTTACACATACAAAAAAATAAAAAAAAATAAAAATAAAAATAAATGAAAAAAGAACCTAGATATGAAATTATAGTTGAATTCTTATCTTACAGGCTTTAACATTTATTTCATAAGCAGGAAAATCTAGAAATGTATAATCCATAAAGCAATTAATCTATGCAATATAGGGGAAGTATTTTACAGTAGAGTTTCACTACGATGTGAGAAAAACACTTTATCTACCTTTTTCAATAATGTAAGAAACTAAGAAGGCAGCCTTACCATTCATGAACCAATGACACAATGAAGAGTTACAAACCACTATCTACTATTAAAATGCCCCCAGTTATTAGGATCAACTGGTAAATTTAAAAAGGTAATCTGAATATCAAACGAAGAAGCAGAAATCATAACAGTGCTGCTTCCCATTGTACAATGCCTATACAATGTAGAGACAGACAAAAATGTGTTCAAGTTGTTACTGCTATACTGGTTTAAGCCAGACTCCTACCTTGTTAGAAGGCTTCATTGCTACTGAAATGACAGGATCAGGAACATGAATTGATTCCTAAAAATATTTTTAAAAGAATATGAGAGAATCCAAAAGCAATATCATATAAATGAAGGATTAATGCACCACATTAGAACAAAACAAAGGATAAACACTAGCCAGCATCTTTAGGCTAAACAATACGTATCTTGTCTGTTTTGCATTAAATAAGATATAATGTAACATATTAAAAATAAAGATGTGGCTGGAGATGGTGGTGCACGCCTTTAATCCCAGCACTCAAGAGGCCGAGGCATGCGGATCTCTGTGAGTTCAAAGAGAGCCTGGTCTACATAGTGAGTTCCAGGCCATCTGGGGCTACAGGGAGACCCTGTCTCAAAAGGACCAAAAACAAACAAAAAAACCACAGATGTGTACTTACATGATCTCCCCATCAAAATAAGTAAGTTATGTATTTACTTAGCTATTGAACATATCCCTATAGTAAATCTAAACTGGTATACAAAGTCCTTTCCTTGGCACATGGACTTCTTACTTCCTGAGGTACACTTGCTAATGCAATCTTCTGATACCTCATTATACTTTAATCAAATATATTCTCAAAATATACTTCAATAAGGGAAACAAAAAGGGCCCTCCAGTGTTTAGACATACATCTTATTTGATCAATGACAGCTCTAAGAAGCAGGAAATGCCCCCATTTTACAAGTCAAGTCACTAAAAGCTTGAAAAGAAGGTAAGATGGCTTGGCCCAGAACCTGGTAGTAGTATAGGGCAGAGGTGACACTAACCAGGATGCATTTTCTTCAATGCCTGTGAGCCCTTTCCACAACAATCAGTCACTTCACACTGCTAATGACCAGTATTTAGATAAGGGTTTAATTATAATACAAATGTCCATCTTATCTAGATCTCAAAACTATGCAGATTTATGTTTTTTGCAGGGTCTATATCAACCTGTAAAACCCAAAGAATATTTCATACAAATAAGGTTATAAAATTATGAATTCATCATATGATGAATATATGATATGATACAGAGAACTATAATAGAGCTCAGTTACGCCAGTTATGATGGAAGTGATCCACTGTAAACAACCTGTTTCCCTGTGTATTCCTACTCTTTCTTTACTGAATTCAGAACAGGGCCCACCCTCATGAACAAATGGTCACAGGAGAGGTGAGCTTGGTCTCTTATGGGGCCAAATAAGAGAAGTAAGTAAGGGTGATTCAAAGGCAGGAATGGAATGGGCTGAGCATGCTCTTCCCTCAGGACCTGTCAGTGATGAAAAGGGACTTCTGTGTTCCACAGAGCCAGCTGTCTGTATATCTGACTTCTTGGTACCCTGACTTCTGAGCATGGACATGGGCAGTTATCCTTAAGTCTAGTCTAAACACTGCAATCTAACGGTAGTGCTTCCAGGAGGTCACTGGAAGGGCCCCTCTCTGCCTACTGAATTAGTAAGCAGCACTACATTGGCCCTAGCCTGACAGTCATGTAATAGTCAGTGGCACCCACAGCAGGGTGGCAGATCTCAGGGTGGAAGAGCCTGGGCTACGCAGACTAATGGTGGTCTAAAAACTTCGGAGAATTGTGGAATGGGTTCACTAAGAAAAACCAGGTAAGTCAGCGTACACAGAGCACTTAGCTAGCTGATATTCAAAGAACTACAACCAACAAAAGGACGATGAGCTGGACACCTGTGGCAGCTGTTTAGCTGCAGCACTAAATACACTACATAAAAATAGACATTTGAATCTCAATAAGTAGCTCTGCAATTAAATGGCTTACCATAGAAAGGCCACTGTTGTCTCTGTTTGTGAATGTGTCTCCACTAACACAGTCAATACCAAACAATGCACAGATGTCTCCAGCATACACTTCCTCAACATCCTAAATAAAGAATGCAAGTTATATTTGCCAGTACAAGAAATCAAGGCATACTATGAAGCAACTGCACAGTAAATACACTGTACATAAAAATGCAGAAATCTCCCCACGAATTATACAGAGAATGATTTAATGCAACACCAACAATCAACCATGCCAACGCTGATCTTCAATAAGGCCTTGAAATGTTTACACTGTCTGGTTCAACAGACAAGATTTTACTTTAAATGGAGTATACTCAGGGGCTATGACTTCTCTAAAGAGATCTGAAGTGGTATTAAAACACAGTACCTTAGAGTTCTAGTTATTTCCATGAAATAAAAAAGCATGCATTACACTGTACTGTCACTGCTAAGACAAGGAGACGTGTACGACAGACATGCACAGGGGAAAACTGCAAAGGAAGTTGGGGAAACAAAGGCAGAAGCACAAAGGCCATTGTACTAAAAATATTTTAATTTCTCACAGGTGCAAGCAGTTAAAAAACACAGGAAAGCTAGGAACAAAGCATTGCTGTCACCATACTTCCTGGTTACTGCCCTCCCCTGCTCACAGTTCATTCAGAACATCTGTGCTGTGAGTGAGCCCGGGAGCAGCTGGCCGTCTTCAATGACTGTACATACTTCCTTGCATCTGGCCTGGGAAATGTCTGGGACAATCACCAGCGCCTCTAGTCTGCCCCGCCGCTTCTCTCACAGAGCAGCTATGCTGTCCACTGTTTGCTTTATATAATATGAAAATGCCAGCATTTAATTAGCCATGTTTCTGTTGTAGAGATCTCTTAATAGATAACTGTTCCTACTAGGAATTCCTTTTCTTGGCATTTTTTTCCTTTTTGATAATTTTTTTTTTTTTTGTCTTTTCGAGACAGGGTCTCCCTGTAGCCCCAGCTGTCCTGGAACTCACTCTGTAGACCAGGCTGGCCTTGAACTCACAAAGATCCGCCTGCCTCTGCCTCCCAAGTGCTAGGATTAAAGGCGTGCGCCACCACACCTGGCTGATAATTTTTTTTTCCTGTATAGTTCTTTTAACTTTTAGCATTTCTACTTTACATAAATAACTTTTATTTTGTTAAAATCTTTTTTAAAAAGCTGTCAACCTTGGGGCTACAGGGAGACCCTGTCTCAAAAAACCAAAAAAAAAGCTATCAACTTTTGAGACTGCCTACTCAACTTACAAAAGACTAAAGGTAGCTTTGCACAGTGGCAGTATCGTAGCCAATGAGGTTTATCCGAGGTGCGATTATTGCTAATTGAAAAAAAAAAACAAAAACTGAAGGTATGTCTTCTAAAAAATTTCTTATTTTTTGCTTCTCCAGGAATATAGAGCTAGACTGAAAACTGAGTATATATTCTCACCTTTATATATTATAAAGAATACGCTCAAACACTAGGGTATTCTTACAAGGCCTAATCATAAGGCTAAGGCAGATTCAGAGCCAATTAAAGCCATTAAGTCAAAGACCCAGACTATACCTTGACAAACTATAGTTCTTCAGGTGGATTCAGGAACCAATATGTTCTGCAAGGAGTTCTACAACAGACTTATAAAAGCTCTAATACTAAATGGGACTTTTCACAGCTACCATATACCAGAAAGCAAATTCACTGAACCATGTAGAAAATTATTACCATGTGTGAACTTAATATTCTCATTTATTTTAAGAACCAGTTATACTATCCTAAATACTATAACACTCTGGGTAGCTGTTGCCTCCCCTGACGCCAGCCTCCCAGATAGGGTTCTCATTATGTAGCCTAGCCTGGCCTTGTGAGCTTGCCTCTACCTCCTGAATGCATGTGCCTTTATAGCTAACATGTTTGTACCTCTTGAGGAAAGGACTCAAGCTCTATCCCAGAGAACTCTTCCTGAACCTTAGCTACTGAGGAAGTACAGCTACCCTCTAGTGCTATAAACCAAGTTCTTAGATAATTCATTTAACCTACAGCCAAGTGGTAGATGTGAATTATACCACACCTAAATACAAAGAAAGCAGGGAAAATATTTCAACCTCAAATGGTTTCCTAGTGGTCTCAGGATACCAAGAAGGCACACCCACATCACCTGAGAAGGCATACCCACATCACCTGAATTAGAGAACTGTGCCCCGGGATAAGACTCTGTACTTGCCTCCATCATGTCAGCATGCATGCGAACTAGCCGCTGCACCCGCACTTTCTTTCCTGTCCTTGTGTTGTAGATGGTGTCACCCTTCTTCAGCTCTCCCTGATAATTGCGGACATAAGTTAATTGTCCAAAGCGACCTGCCTAGAAGGCAACATAGGGCAGAGAAGAAGAAAAAGAAACACGAGGACTGAATTGAAAGCAAAACTTTCCAAGTATTTCCAAATATTCACTTAGTTTTAGAAATTGACCTCATGTGCACATTTCGGTTTATTGCCACAAACTACACAGTACCAGCTTTGACTACCAGTACGATAAATTAAATGGTTGCTGGGGCCGGAGAGATGGCTCAGTGGTTAAGAGCACCAACTGCTCTTGAAGAGGACCTGGGTTCGATTCCCAGCACCCACATGGCAGCTAAGAACCGTCTTAAACTCCAGTTCCAGAGGAATCCAACACCTTCTTCTGACCTCTGAAGCATTGTACAACACGGTTGTACCTACTTACATGCAGACAGCACATTCATACATATTAAATAAATAAATAAATAAATAAATAAATAAATAAATAAATAAATAAATAAGAAAAAGAAAAAAATGGTTGCTGATCCATCTTTTTGGTATCACAATCAACATAATTTTTGTGTTTCTGGAATAAGCCAAATTTTTTTCAGTGTTTACATAAGAAATTATCATTTTGCCTTGCCTTCTAATATTACCAGTTTACTATACGATTAAAAACGCAGTATAATTATGACGACAACAGAATTACAATTAGAACATTAGCTATTTAAAGCCATTTTTTGATAATTATGTATGTAGAAAATACAAATAAGATTTTTTTTTTTTTGAGCCAGGGTCTCCCTGTAGCTCTGGCTGTCCTGGAACTCACTCTGTAGACCAGGCTGGCCTCGAACTCACAGAGATCCACGTGCCTCTGCCTCCCAAGTGCTAGGATTAAAGGCATGCACCACCACAACCGGCATTTATTTATTTCTGTATGTGTATCAATGTACTGTCTGCCTGCAAGTCTGTGCACCTGTGTCGTGCAATGCCGCGGAGGTCAGAAGAGGGTGTCAGATTCCCCTGGAACTGGAGTTTTCCTGGAATTGGAGTTTCAGACGGTTCTTGGCCGTCATGTGGGTGCTGGGGATCGAACCCGGGTCCTCTGTAAGAGCGGTCAGCGCTCTTAACCACTAGGCCATCTCTCCAGCCCAAAATAAGATTTTTATGAAGACTAAATATTCCATGCTGAACTATTATATATTTCTAATATATAATAAATATACACTGTTTGTCAATTACTACCATCCAGATTTATAAATTTAATAGTATGTAATAAAATCCAATGGAATTTTTTTTTTAGGTATTAAGTTTTTAAAATCATATTTATATATATTGTCATGCACAGAGGGCTTTGGGAGACAGCATGTGTGGCAGTGCGCATGTGCAGGTTAGGGAAGTGTTCTGGAATGCTCTTCTTCCAGCACACAGGTTCCCAGAGTCACACTCAGGTCATCAAGCTTGGTGGCAAGTGCCTTAACTCAACTACTTCCCAACAGAAAAAAATTTTTAACATTTGATAAATGATTTTAACATTCAGTCAGAGGAATACGTAAAAACAGAAATTTACCCAAAACTACAGTAATGAGGCAGGGTGTGATGGCAGCTCACTTGCGGGACAGAGACAGGTGGACCTCTGTGAGTTTGAGGCCAGCCTGGTCTACACAGTAAGTGCCAAGCCAGCCCCAACTATAGCAATGAGAAAAGCTTACCAATACAAAAACATTAAATGAGCGTATTGAAAAGTTTGAAAAATGCAGCCTTAGAGAACAGAATCATACCATCTACAGGAAATTAGATGGAAATAGGAATTGTGTTAAGAAAAATAAGCCGCCGGGCGTGGTGGCGCAGTCCTTTAATCCTAGCACTCGGGAGGCAGAGGTAGGCGAATCTTTGTGAGTTCAAGACCAGCCTGGTCTACAGCATGAGTTCCAAGACAGCTGGGACTACAGGGAGACCCTGTCTCAAAGAGATAAAAAAAAAAAAAAAAAAAAGGAAAAAAAAGAAAAAGAAGCTATACACAGAAATACAAATATCAAATGTTTTGTCTGAAATGTGTAATCTAAATTAAAAAAATATATTCATAGGGGGCAGGAGAGATGGCCCAGTGGTTAGGAACACCGACTGCTCTTGCAGAGGATTCAGGTTTGATTCTCAACATCAAAATGGTGACTAACAACCACTAATTCCAGTTCCAGGGAACCCTACACCCTCTTCTGATCCCGGGCATTGCCCAACACAGGTGCACTTACACACAAGCAGGTAATACAGTCATATGCATAAAATAAAAATAAATATTTAAAAAAATAAAAAACATACATAGGATGTGAGAGTGTCAGGGACATTATCTAGAAAGAGGAAGATGACCAACAGGAAGGCAGAGGGGAATGTGGTAATGGGGTTGATTGACCTAAGCGTATGATATGCATGTATGAAAATACAGTAGAACCATTCTGAACAATGAATATATGCTAATAAAAGGGGAAAAATGCCAAAAAATAGATGAGAACAAATTATACTTAATTCATAAGGATATAATATAAATATGTAGGGTATAAAATACATTTGTTGTTTGGGGCTGGAGAGATGGCCTAGCAGATAAGAGCTCCAACTGCTCTTGTAGAGGACCCGGGTTTGATTCACAGCACCCACATGGCAGCTCAGAACCGTCTTTAACTCCAGTTCCGGGGGAATCCGACACCCTCTTCTGACCACCTTGGCATTGCATGACATGGGTACAAAAACCTAAATGTAGACAGTACATTCATACACATAAAAAATAAAATAAAATAATACATTTGTTGATAAATTTGAAATGAACAGAACTGTTCACAAAATGGTAATGTGACAACTGGTTTTCTTTTGGGAGGCAGCAGATATATTAAGACCCTACGGTACTGACTCAGGCCCGCAAGACAACACTGCATATTCCTGTTCACATGAGGATTACAACTTTGAATTTTCAGATTTGTGTGTTTAATGCGGAATTTCTGTAGAGGTCAGGAAGCTGGAAAGAGCACATGAGAGGGTGAGGGAAAGAGGTCTGTGTCAGGGGGAGGGGGGGGACGCGGGACAGGAGAGTGTTAATGTTGGAGACTTAAGCAGGTCTGAGTAGGGAAGCAGGGTGGCCAAGGGGTTAACCCAAGCAAAGAAAGGATGAAAAGCATTATGGAGCTAAAGAATAAAAAATTAAAAACTAAATGACAATCTCAGTGCCAGGCGAGAGGTACCTCCTCTAGTAGTTAGTGGTCAGGGAGCCCCGAGGCATCCACAATTACACAGGCTGCTGCCCCTGCTTTCTCTGGTTGCCTGCCATAGTGCTTTGGGAGTTGCTTTAAGTGTGGAGGTCTAAGGACAACTTGGGGAGTCAGCTCTCTTCCCAGCATGGGGTTCTGTGCATAGAAGTCCAGTCATAAAGCTCGGTGGCAAGTGTCTTTCCCTGCTGAGCCACCCCTGCCAGCCCCTCAACATGCCTTCCAAATGTCCACGTTTATGTCCTCTGCTCTCAACCTTGGTCAAAACCTTAGTGCTGCTCTCAACCTTGGTCAAAAAAATCTTTCCGCAGCAGGCATCAGTTAATGAGGAGACTCGGAACTGGTCAAAATGCTGAAAGTAAGCGACTACTGCTCAGCTCTGGAGGGGGCATCTATTGTCACCACTCCCCCCAGCAGCCAAGGCTGAGGGAACATGACTGTAGAGGGGCATGAAGAATGTAAGAGGCAGAGGACAGGGACGATGCTGGGCAACGCTGCCTTCGGGACATGACATGGCTGCCGCACTCACGAGCTCACAGCAGCCATGATGATCCGCAGAAACCCGCACAGAAACAACCCGCCAACATTCCAGCACACAGAAGGAGCTCATGATCCCCTACACTCGGCGCGGCCCTGCAGGCAACTTATGGCTATTAGGGAGGGTCGGTCTTTTTTGTCCTTAGGGAGGCAGCCACTGGTAGGCAGGCCCTGGTCTCGCCCACACACACGCATGTCGCACTAACTGGACTCCGTGGGTTATTACTACTTTTTTTTAAGGAGAGAACAAGGAAGTACTGGGAGGGTTCAGGGGAGAACAGGAGGGATTTGGGTTGAAAATGATCAACATACATTGCATACATGTATAAAATCATCAAAGCCCAGGGCGGGCGTGGTGGCACATGCCTTTGGTGCCAACACTCCAGAAGGCAGAGGCAGGAAGATCTCTGTGAGTTCAAAGCCAGCCTGGTCTACATAGTGAGTTCCAGGACAGCTGGGGCTACAGGAAGATCTTGTCTAAAAATGACAAAAAAAAAAAAAATTATATTAACAAAATACATACAAAAAAGAGAGCTCAAAGGTAAAAATGAATGAATGACCAAAGAAAAAGACTCACATTTGACTATAAATTTTTTTTTCATATTTTTCGAGGCTTTTAGTCCCAGCTGGCCTGGAGCTTACTCTGTAGACTAGGCTGGCCTTGAACTCACAGAGATCCAACTGCCTCTGCCTCTCAAGTGCTGGGATTAAAGGCGTGTGCCACCACGCCCGGCCCTTGACTATAAATTGTAACTGCTAACTGTATTTCTAAAACCTAAGTCTGTTACAGAAAACTGATATAAATAAGTAAAATAGTACCTGGACCCTAATAATAAAAAGACTGAAAGATGTTAAAAAAATTGCAAAGAAATACAGAGACATGGGCTGGAGAGATTGCTCAGTGATTAGAGCACTGGCTGCTCTTGCAGAAGACCTGGGTTTGAATCCCAGCACCCACATGGCAGCTAACAACTATCCAGTTAACCTCTAGTTCCAAGGGATTCAACTCCCTCTTCTGTCCTCTGAAGGCACTGCACAACACGGGTGCACGTACATACATGCAGGAATAATAACACTTATACTCACATATAAGTGAAAAAATGAATGAATGAATGAATGAATGAATAAATAAATAAATAAATAAATAAAAACTTAAAAAGAAGTACAGGACAGAGAGCTCAGTAGTTAAGTGTACTTGCTGGGTTTCCAGAGGACCTGAGTTCAGTTCCTAGCACTCATACTGAGCAGCTCACAATCACCTGTAACTCAGGCTCCATGGGATCCAAAGCCCTCTTTAGTCCTCTACAGATACCTACATTCAGGTGCATACACCTGACATGGACACACACATAATTAAAAATAAATCTTAAGGGCTGGGCACAGGGGCACATGCCTTTAGTCCCAGAACCTGGGAGACAGAGGCAGGCAGATGTCTGTGAAGTTGCGGCCAGCCATGACTACATAGCAAATTCTAGGCAAGCTGGGGCTACAGGGAAACCCTCTCTCAATAAATTAATTTAATAAAAACAAACAAATAAATAAATAAATCTTAAGCCAGTCATGGTGGTACCAGCACTTTTAGGATTAAAAGGCTAAAAGTAAACAAAATTTCTACAAGGCAGCAGTTAAACACATCAGATAGCAACTTACCTCCAGTTTAAAAGCCAGGCCTACAAACGGGTGAGAACTGTCTCTTCTAGAGCTCATTAAGATTTTGGTTTTCTCTTTTGAGTCACTTAAAATAGAAGAAATATAAAGCCATGAGACACAATAGTTAACATTTCTTCATGTGAGTATACACATACCAGTGTGTACGCCAGGCTCTCACCGAATCTACAACTGAGCTGGCAGCTGGCACGCCTCACAGAGCTCCTGTCTCTACCTGGACAACACTGAGGTTACAGGTGTGTGGTGACAGGTAGCTTTTTACGTATCTGTTAGGACCCAAACTCAGGTCGTCATGTTTAAACAGTAAGCATTCTTACTGAGTCATCTCTCCAGACCCTTAATATTTATTTCATATCAATTTGTTTTTATCAACAAGTACACTATCTGCCAAAAAACTTATGTTTGCTAAACATTTCTGACCTAACACACAAGTAAACTTTCAATGAGAGATTGGTAAGAGTCAATTCTAAGGCGGGGCTGGTGTATACCTTTGATCCTAGCAGAGGCAGGGAGATGGTGCCAGATAGAAGCCAGCCTGGGGTGGTCTACAGAGTGAGAGAGTCTCAAAAAAAAAAAAAAAGTTAATTAAATTAGTTAAGGTCTAAGGGTTCTAAAGCTACACAGATAGAACCAGAGTAGACTAAAAACCAGGAAGTTTGGTAGAAAATGAAAATAATAGTCAGTGACAGCTCTAGAAAAGGTTTCTTTTTTGTTTTACATTTTATTTACTTTGTGTGCACACATGTGTAGGGAGGTGCATGTTGATAAGAGGTCAAATTTTGGGAGGAGTTGGTTCTCTCCTCTACCTGGATCCTGGGTGCTAAACTCAGGGCATGGGGCATGGAAGCAGGTGACTTACTTGATGAGTTTGACTTTTACTGGCCTGACTTTCTTAATTTTTTTTGGTCTTTTTGAGACAGGATCTCCCTTTAGCTGGACTGGAGCTCACTATGTAGACCAGGCTGGCCTTGAACTCAAGAGATCCACCTGCTTCTGCCTCCAAGTGCTGGGATTAAAGGCGTTGCACCACCACGCCTGGCTGACTTTCCTATTTTTAAGTAAAAAAAAAATTATATATGACTGAAAATAACTGGTTCCAAGTGAGAAAAAATTTTAATTCTATAACCTTGAGAGATAAAATAACTTGTACTTCTAAGTCACAAATATGATATGGGAACTGGTAAATATTGTTCTATACACCAAGCTGACAGCCAACTAAAAATGATTTCTGTAAATTAGGGGGGAAAAAAAAAACATGACTATAACTGGAAGAACCACCCTTTAAACCTCTTCACAATCTGTGTTAATTTGCATAAAGTAAGGTTCAGTGACAGTACTTACTCCTGATTGAGTATAGCATAATTCTGGACCTCAGATGGATTGGGGAGGTATTCTAAAACGGCATCTAAAAGAGGCTGGACTCCTTTGTTCCTCAAAGCACTTCCCAAAAAGACAGGCGTAAATGATCTGCTCAGGGTAGCTCTTCGGATTGCAAGCTAGAGAGAGGGAGAAAGAGAGAGAGAGGGGGAGAGAGGGAGGAATGATGTATGTTAACATTGTTATGTTTCAAGTAAGTTACAAGCCAACAAATAAAATAAGCCAATACTCCAGAGTGCTGGCTGTATAGGGACAAACATAAGGTCCCAATAACCTACAGTCAAAATATTGGGGGGAAAAAAATCACTTCCTTTTTTTAGGGCCAGGAAGCAATTTTTTTTAGGGGGAGTGTTGATACAGGGTCTCCCTCTAGCCCCAGCTGGCCTGGAACTAGCCCTGTAGACCAGGCTGGCCTGGAACTCACAGAGTCTGCCTGCCTCTGCTTCCTAAGAGCTGGGATTAAAGGCATGCGCCATCACACTTGGTTTAAAACTGTTCTGCCATGTGGGTGCTGGGAATCAAACCCAGGTCCTCTGGAAGAGCAGTTGGTGCTCTTAACCACTGAGCCATCTCTCCAGCACCAGGAAGCAATTTTTTTGACATGCCTAGAATCATTCATTTTCAACTTGGCATTTAAAAAAGTATATATGGGGATGGAAAGATAACTCAGTAGTTAAGAACACTGGGTGCTCTTACAGAGGATCCAGGTTTGATTCCTAGCACCCACGTAAAGGTGGCTAACAAACTGTCTATAACTCCAGTTCTGAGGGATTCAACTACCTCTTCTGGTCTCCACAGACATTGCATAACACAGATACACTTACATACTTGCAGGCAATATACACTCATACATATAAATAAAAATAAAATATAAAGTATTTAAAAAAATAAAATTAAAAGTATATACATAAAAAGTAGATACAGAACAGTATAAACTATATGCTAATAAGTAATAGAAGGAAACTAATATAAATTTTAAAAATCTCTAGAAAGATATATCAAAAACTATTAGCTAGTAACTTGTTTAGAATGGAGCAGAGTAGTTCTATAGAATACAGAATTTTATTGTATACCTTTGCAATGGTTAGCTTTAACCGTCAACTTGACACAATCTAGAATCCCTTGGGAGATGAGCCTCTGAGTTCTCTGGGGCATTGCTGTGACCATGTTAATTGAATGAGAAGACCCACACTGAATGCATGCAGCACCATTTCCTGGGCTGCACTCTGGACTGAAGGAAAAGGAGCAAGCAAGCTGAGCGCTAGCCCACATGCCTCATCCCAGGGGTCTCCCTGCTCTAGACTGTGGATACGATGTGACCAGTTCTCCCAGGGCCCCTGCTGCTGTGACTTCCCATAATGATGGCCTGTAACCTAGAACTGTGAGCCAATACGCCCTTTTCTTGTTTCTTTTGTCAAGATATTTTATCTGAGCAACATGAAATGAAATTAAGACAATATCTGTGGACACTTTAAGTATTTAAGACATATGAAAACACTGTTTCTTTTAATTTTTTATAAAATATTTTATTGATGTTTTGTGTATTTCATACATCATTTCTTAGTCCAATTTAGACAAGTTCACCTTTCCATGTCCCCCACCCCCATTCATGCATTCGGCCACACATGTATTGCAACTTTTTCTCAGTCTTTTTAAAGTTTTCTCTGCAGTGGTTTATTGTTTGGGGCAGAAGTTAACTGTTTCAGTCAGTTCTTGGACCCAGTCCTTTTGTCATTGCTGTTCCCTCCCATTTGTATTGCTCTAAAATATGCATATATATATATATATATATAAATCACATATAAACTAAAATTATGACCTCTGAAAAGAAACTATGTTAATTCTAAAGTATGTTTAGGAGTTCACATTTTCCCCTTTAATTTTATATCACTCTAAAATATGAATATATACCCTCCACCCATATACCGCAATTACAAAGTCTGAAAATAACTGGTAAGTTAATTCTAGAGCCGTTAAGGGATTCACATTATAATAGCACAGTTGCCATCATATAAAAAGAAATATAACCTTAACGTCACTTAGTTTGCCTTTCAGCTAGGGATTTGGTGCTGGCATCCACAAATGAGGGATGCCATTGTTTCTTAACTAATATAACTTCTTTTTAAAGAACAGACACATAGGAAATAAAACAGCATAAATCCCTCATAAACTAAAGGACATGACAGCAGCAGGCTTTAAAATAAGGAGACTCTTGGGGCTGGAGAGATGGCCTAGCAGTTAAGAGCGCCGACTGCTCTTGCAGAGGACCCGGGTTTGATCCCCAGCACCCACATAGCGGCTGAGAACCATCCTGTAACTCCAATTCCAGGAGAACTCCAGTTCCAGGGGAATCCGACACCCTCTTCTGACCTCCGCAGCATTGCACGACACGGGTGCACAGACCTACATGCAGTCAGTACATTCATATACATACATACATACGTACATACATACATACATACATACATAAGTAAATAAATTGAAAAAAAAAAAAAAGGTAGCAGTTTAAAAAAAAAAAATGAGACTCTTGTGTGAGCCCCAATGTGTCCACCAGCCAGAAGAGGCCAACCAAAGTGCAGTGCCCAGAGCCCGTCACTGCAGAAATATGAAAACAGCATGAAATTGTTTCACAGTCCTCATGAGAAACCAGAAAATTACCCCTGAAAAGCTTAGAGGAGGCTGGGATGTAGCTCAGCGGCAAAACACTTGCCCAGGCCCTGGGTTCAGGCCTTTGCCCCACCACCGGAGAAAAAAAATCCTCAGACCAAAACATCCAGAGCCGTTAACTTCTAAACTCTACAAAAATACAAGGATAAGAACTGAATGCAATAAAAGGAAGATAAAAAGGAGAAATGTGCACAGTAATCAGTTACTGTTTGAAATTATCTTAAGGGCCTGGAGAGATGGCTCAGTGGTTAAGAGCACGGACCGCTCTTGCAGAGGACTCGGGTTTGAATCCCAGCACCCACATGGCAGCTAAGAACCAGCATGATGATGCACACCTTTAAGCCCCAGCACTTGGGAGGCAGAGGCAGGAGGATCTCTGAGTTCAAGGCCAGCCTGGTCTACAGAGCAAGCTCCAGGCCAGCTGGGACTAAAGGGAGAGCGTATCTCAAAAAATAAAAAAAATAATAATAAATTATCTTACAAACCCCTTTTCTGTTTCCAGGGCTCAGCTAGTGACAACCAACTAGGCTACCATGGGGCACTGCTCACAGTGAATGACTTTCCACTTCTCTCTACACACAAATAGCACACACAGTAATATACCATATGAGGTAAATGAAGGAAAAGAGCAGAACAAATGACAACTATCCAACACATCCTCATTTTTCAAAAATTTCCCTCATTTTCATAATAATCACTTTCAAAACTTAAAAGCTGCAGTTTTAGGCTAGAGACAGTTCAAGAGTTGTGTGTACTACTCTTGGAGAGGACCCAGGTTCAGTTCCCTCCACCCACATCAGGTGGCTCACAACTACAGCTTGAGATCTGATGTCCTTTTCTGACCTTCACATGCACTGCCTTCTTACATAGATATGCTCGTAAGTAAAAAGAAATCTTTTTCAGAAGTTGCTGCTTTCCACTGTTCGTAGTAAACTTCCAACCAAAACCAGAAACCAAAGTATGCTCACATATCCTGAGTGAATACAGGACTGCACCTTCCACAAAGGCCTGCACGGAATCCTTGGCTGGTACTTGGAAACATGGGTGTCAGGAAGATCCAACCGTTTTTGAACTGGCAACATAGTTTGTTCTGTATGATGTCTGCACAACTGGCATGTGTTAAACATTCACTTTCCTTTGGAAGATCAAACTCCAAGTACATGTTAAATAGATCTCAATAAAAATCTTGGACACTAAGTTTCTTTTCTTCAGTTTTGGCTTTAATTTTTCAAGTCAGGGCCTTACTATGTAGCTCAGGCTAAGCTCAAACTAGTGATTCTTTTGTCTCATCGTCCAGTGTGGGGATGCCCAGTGTCACAACCACAGGTAGACTGGGCTCTGAATTTCTGAGTTTCCATGGTAAATAATATACCACAGGTGCCGTCACAACCGCTTGATGAAGGAACTAATTCTGTAAGATTTCTCTGGAAGCTCATCTATGTTCTCTTTATGACTATTTCATGTAGCTTTTTTCTGTGCTGAGTTTTCTCTCACTGGAATAAATCAAAGTCATTAAATATGACCATGTGCTAAGTTCTGTAAGTCCTAATGAATTAATTACTAAGCCTATTGGAATAATCCTGAAAACTCTTGACACACTTTCCTTAATATAAATAAGATCTATACATGCACACACTCTTTTCTTTTGTGGGTCCCAGGATATAGTACTTGAGTTTATTTATGACTATACCTTTCTATGTGCACTCTCCATCATCAGAGAGCTGGTGTGGCAACTCCTTTGTGAACACTAAAGAACTCACATTACAAGACATGCTCCCAGTTTATTAGTGCAAAGATCAGTAAGCAGCATCAGCCTCCCTAGGTGCTTTCCCTGTGAATTTACATTTACCTGTAATGCCTTATGTGCAGTAATTACTTGCCTGATCTCTGCTAAATGCACCAAGTGGTTTGAAAAGAATGTCTTTTTATACTGTTGTAAAATCCATAAAAGTTACCATTTTGAGGTATGTAGCTCAATAACATTTATACAGGCATGTTGACAATTATCATTATCTTCAAAATTCTTCTACAATCCAAATTAAAACAGCCCCCATTAAACGCTCTCTACAACCCCAGGTAACCACTATTTGACTTATTTTTGTTTCTTCAAGACAGCTGAAAAAAATGGTTGGGAACTAACTATGTAGCCCAGGATGGCCTTGAACCAGAGGCAAGTGTCCTGTTTGGCTTCCCAAGTGCTGGGACAGTAGGCAGGGGCCACCACATTCAGCTCACTGCTCCACCTTTTGTCTATTAATTTGACTACTGTCAGCTCCTCATATAAACAGAATCATAAAATAGCTGTCCTTTTGAAATTTAGCTTACTTCACTAGAATGTTTTCACAGTTCCATCTAGGTTACAGCATTTATCGGAATGTCATTCTTTTTTACAGCTAAAAATATTTTATATGTAATTCATTATAGATATTGACATGCTGATTGTCTTTACTTAAAAAATATTTGTATTTAGTTTTATTTATTTACTTATTTATTGGTCTTTTTGAGACAGGGTCTCTCTTTAGTCCCAGCTGGCCTGGAAATCACTATGCACACCAGGCTGGCCTTGAACTCACAGAGATCCGTCTACCTCTGCCTCCCAAGTGCTGGGATTAAAGGTGTGCGCCACCACACCAGGCCAGTATTTTTATTTTATGTGTCTGAGTGTTACGCCTGCATGTAAGTGCACCTGTGTGCAATTCTCAAGGAGGTCAGAAGAAGGTATTGGATCCCCTGGGAAAGGAGTTATGGACGGCTGTCAGCCACCACATGAGTGCTGGGAATTAAACCCAGCAGTTCTCTTAACCACTTAGCCATCTCTCCAGCCCCAGCTCTACTTTTTAAACACTGATTTATTTTTACTTTACGTGCTTGAGTGTTTTACCTGCATATATATAAAAATGTACCATGTGTTTACAATGCTTGCAGAGGCCACAAAGGACATTAGATCCCTTGGAACTGGAGTTACAGACTATTGTTAGCCACCATGTAGGTACTGGGAACTGAACCTGGGTCCTCTGCCAAGAGCAGCCAGTGCTCTTAAACACTGAGCCATCTCCCCAGCTCCAGGATAGATAATCTCAGCCTCATTTATAAACAAATTCACGAAATAACTGTAGGAGATGGGAATGCCCAAAAGCCAAAGGAGTTAGTGTTATCAACCTCAGGCTCAGAAATTCCTGATAAAGTCGGGTGTGGTGGCACATGCCTTTAATCCCAACACCTGGGAGGCAGAGACAGGTGGATCTCTGTGAGTTCAAAGCCAGCCTGGTCTACAAAGTGAGTTCCAGGACAGCTTGGGGACTGCAGGAAGACCCTGTCTCAAAAAGACCAAATAAATAATTTTAAAAAACCATTGTCAAGAATCACCTCTTCATTTTTATTTGAAATATTTGTTATTTTTAGTTAATGTGTCTGAGTATTTTGCCTGCAGTTATGTAAGTACACCTGTGTCATGCCAAACTTGTGGCGGCCAGAAGTGGGCATTGGACCCCCTGGAACAGGAGTCACGGATGTTTGTTAGTCCCCTTTGGGTGCTGGGAAAACAAACCAAGCCCTCTGTAAGAGCAGCCAGTGCTCTTAACTGCTAAGGGCCATCTCTCTAGCCTCCAGCTCCTCATTTTTAAAGGTAGCCAATTATGTTAAATTTTTTTCGGGTTTTTTTTTTTTTTTTTGGTGTTTTTGAGGCAAGATGTCCCTGTAGCCCCAGCTGGCTGGCCTAGAACTCGGCTCTGTAGACCTGGCTGGCCTTGAACTCAAAAGAAGAGATCAGCCTGCCTCTGCCTCCAGAGTGCTATGTTAAACATCTTTACTCGTATTTCATCAATAAAGCCCATGAATAAAGGACATCATGTCTTTCATCCCTAAACAAAAACTCTTTTTTGTTATGTAAGACTTATTTTGGGTGTACTTGCCTTTAAATCGGAAACTGAGGGGACTTTTTCTTCCAGGAACAGCTCACCAAGCTGCTCATCTGAATTGGCAACACATTCAATTAGCTCCTGCCGATGGTCAGCTGCCGCTGCCCTCAGGTCAGCCGGAATCTCAGCATATCGAAGGAGCTGACTATAAAAAGAAAAGTTTTCCTTTAGTATAATACATCAGTGATGTTCAATCCCTTAGACATAAAACACCAAATGTAGTAAGATTAATGGTTGAAGTTTTTTCTTTTTTTTTTTTTTGGTAAGAAGGACCTGTGAAATATTTGTACATGAGTAGCAAGTAAGACAATATATGCCTTTAAAATTCAGACAAAATAGTGGGAAAAATACTTAAATGGGCAAAATAATTTGCTCACAACTATAATACCAGTGAACAGAAAAAAACTAATGTCTTTGATGTTATAATTGGCATCATGTTCTATTTCTCTGCATATAGTTATGCAGAATGATGAGACATAATATGAAATCCTTCCCAATTCAATACCAACATCCTAGAAATTAAAACAAACACATGAAAGTAAAAACAATGAGCTAGAAAAGTATCAATTAAATAAGGGATTCAAATTATTTTCCATGTAGTTACAGGACTCTTCTTACTGCCAAATAATTCCAAAGTATACAAAAATTAAAGAAGCATATTACAGAGCGCAGGCAAGTGGTTACCTACTAATCTTGAAATCCTAAGAAAAAGCTTCTAATGCCTGCATTTTCAGATGTGAAAATGAACCTAAACAAGCCAAATTAATATTAGCTAATATTCAAAGTTGATGTGTCTGAAACTCATCTGAGCTCTTGAACATTCTAAGGATGAAGCTAAGGCCGGAAAGCTAAAGAGCATTCTTTAACATGGTAAAGCTTTTTTGTCTATTTTGAATTAGAATTCTTTGTCTTTTGGGGGAGGGGGATTTCCCTTACTACCTCCCCTCCTCTTGGTGGTTACTTTTTAAATTTTTATTTTATGATTATGTGTGTATTGACTACATGTATGTAAGCACACCTGTTTCATGGAATGCTCAAAGTCAGAAGAGGGGCATCAGATTCCTGGGGAACTGGAGTTACAGACAGCCATCAGCTGCCATGTGGGTGCTGAGATCGAACCTGGGTCCTCTGCAAGAACAGCCAGTGCTCTTAACCATTCGGCCATCTCTCCAGCCCCAGGTGGTTACTCTTTGAGATAAGATCTTGCTGTGTAGCCCAGACTGGCCTCAAACTTGCCCGGGCCTCAGCTTCAAGTGCTGAGATAGGATTGTCCCAGCATGTCTGACTTCCCATTTGTAGAAAATAGTTTGGAACATTTTGAGACTGATGTTACATAACAAGCGTAGCTATCTTTCAGCTGTGTGTGTTTTACGACTTTCCTGTTCAGCCCCTAGAGAAAACTGGTGTTGAAGATTCTACCATGTTCTATGTAAGAGGTTTTGTGGTCAAGTTTGTTATTAGTAGAAAAAAGGTAGGATATCTGATCTCCCTTATCAGAGATTGCAATATTCTCATAAGATTACAGTTAATAGAATTTTGAAGAACTCAGATAAGCATCAGACAGATTAGCAGAAAATCCCTCTGGAAGGCCCTTTGGAGAAACTACTAGGGTACTGTGATCTTTCACTCCTTGTACTGTCAAAATCAATCTTATTCCAACTGTAATATGTATGTGTGCCCATCTTCAGGCCTTGAAAATTTTGCAGTACATATTCCAGTCCCTCCCTTAGATTTACTGAGTTGGAGCCTGGCAGGCACACTCAGTAACATGCTTTAATGAGCCTTACAGGTGCTTTTTATGAAAGTCTGAGATTTGATAAACACTGGCAAATAACACCCATCAGCTGACCAAGTAATTACTGTATCAACAAGTCTCCAATTTTCTCTTGCATTTCCTAAACCACTCTGCTTTACCGTATTAGTGCAAATGGAGTATGTACATTTTGCATGGGTGTGCTGCACAGAGGCTGTTGACATCAGTGTCTCCCTTGATCGCTCTCCATCTTATTTTTGGCCAGGGTCTCTCACTGAACCTAGAGCTCTGCTGTCTCATCTCCCTAGCTCTGGGGCTACAGACTTGTGCTCCCCATACCTGACTGGGATTCAAACTCGGGGCCTCATGCTTGCATGGCAGGTACTTACTGACCAAGCCATTTCTCCCAGTTTCTACTCATTAACTTTTTACTCTTCGTAATCTTATTTAATAGGTCAAGTAAGTAAGTAAGTAAGTATATCCCTACTTTCTCTTAGTTTTTTTTTTTGTTGTTGTTATAATACTCAGAATACAGAAATGCTACTCAGAATATAGAAATGCTGCTCTATGAACCTACAAGATGGATGGATGGATGGATGGATGGATGAATGGATGGATGGATGGATGGATGGAGCGAAAAGTGGAAAAATAGTGGAAATGGAAAGCCTACTTTCTGAGTGTGGTGGCACACATCTGTAATGCTAGCATTTGGGAAGCTGACACAGGAGGGTAAGTTGGAGGGTTGCCTGGGCTACATAGCGAGACCTCTCAAAAAATAAAAAGGGAGTGGGAGAACCCCCTACCATGCACATTTAATGTTCAAGCATATGACCTAAGAAGTGACATGGGGGCTGGAGAGATGGCCTAGCGGTTAGGAGCGCCGACTGCTCTTGCAGAGGACCCAGGTTCGATCCCCAGCACCCACATAGCGGCTGAGAACCACCTTTAACTCCAGTTCCAGGGGAATCTGACACCCTCTTCTGACCTCTGCAGCATTGCACGACACGGGTGCACAAACCTACATGCAGACAGTACATTCATACATGTACAAAAATAAAATTTTTAAAAATTAAAAAAAAAAAAAGTGACAGATTCTCAGAATGAATACTAAAAGAACTGGAGTTTAAGTGACTAAAGTCATCTTAAAGAATAACACTAAGGGGGCTAGAGAGATAGCCTAGCGGTTAAGAGCACTAACTGCTCTTGCAGAGGACCCGGGTTCGATCCCCAGCACCATGGTGGTTGAAAACCATCTGTAACTCCAATTCCAGGAGAACTCCAGTTCCAGGGGAATCCGAGACCCTCTTCTGACCTCCGCGGCATTGCACGACACGGGTGCACAAACCTACATGCAGACAGTACATTCATACACATAAATAAATAAATAAAATTTAAAAAAAAGAGTAACACTAAGGCACATTTCAAAAAGATAATTATTCTATTGGGCATGGTAGTGAATGCACTTGGGAGGCAGAGGCAGGCTGACTTCTATGAGATCAAGGCCAGCCTCATCTACATAGTGGGTTCCAGACCAACTGGGGCTACAGGGAAGCTCTGTCTCAAAACGAAGAAGAAAAAAAACGAAGAAGAAAAAAACTTATCTTACCCAAAGTCTCCATCAAAATAGATAGCTCGTTCCTCGATAAGATCTATAATACCTTTAAAATTACCCTCCAAGCCAATGGGTATTTGCACAAATGCTGCATTGTGATTTAACTTAGACCTGAAAAACAAACAAAAACACATTTGTTTGCCCCTTTCCTTCTCTCAAAATTCTTTTGAAATGACCAAAAACAACCACCATCCCAGAACTAAGAAGGTGCAGCAGCAGATGTGAGGAGACAGAAAGCAGCTGAGAAGAGACTTGACAACCAGACTCAATGGGCCACAACCCCATGTGAGCAGCAAAAACAACGTAAACTTCCTTTCCCATCCCCTGAATGTGCTCTGCTGGAGCAAAAGGGGGAAGGACAAATCAACGCGTAGCTGACCAGGAAATTTAAACAGTGGGATGGCAGAGCCTACCTCTCATTCTTAAACCAAGTGACAGAAAAACAGCTATTCAAAGGGGCTGTTCTTACAGGAAAACTTTCACGTTATGCCAGGTGCTCACCAGCTTAGGACTAGGCACAAACACTAAACAGACTGCACTGGCCAGCAGGGCCTCTCACTGGAGAGGAAGTGTCCTCTGGCTGCCACGGCTTACCACCCTATCGGTCTCCATGTGTACTGCAGACAGAGTGAAGAACGACTGTCACATCAAAGAAACCAAGAGCTTACAAAACAGGGTGTAGGCATAAGAAATACATCATTATGTGGGGCGGGAAGGGTGGGGCGGTGGCTAAGAGCGCTCGCTGCTCTTGCAAAGGATCCAAGTCCAGTTCCCAGCACCCATATCAAGCAGCTCACAACTGCCTGGAACTCCAATTTGAGTTCTGATGTTCCCCTCTGGCCTCCGTGGGCACCTGCAGATATGTGACATACATTCACACACACACACACACACACACACACACACATACACGCACACAAATATAAATCGTTAAAAATAATTTTGTTTAAAAAAAGAAAATGGACTAATATCCAAGAACAGCATTATCAGAAAAAAGAAAGTGACGTTTAAATCAAGATTTTTTTTTTTTCTTAACTTTTTCCCCCAGCGCTAGCTCTTAAACCCAGGCTGGGCACATACTGGACAAGTGCTCTAGCCCTGAGCTATACCCCCAGCCCAAGTTTAAAGATGTGAAAAGTTGAGGTGACCCCTGACCCTTGTCTTTCATGGACAACAGCGCTCTGCTCACTAATACTTAACAGGCTCCTGTTCTTGGCTTGCTAAGAGTTTATAGACTTCAGTGGACTTTGCTGACGTAGAGGCTTGAGGAGGGGGCAGTCTGTTCCCACAATGCTGGGAAGAAGACCAGACAGCTGTCCTTAGGATGCCAGAGCAGGTGAAGCCCCCTGCCACCCCTATTTGTGTTTCTATATAGATCAAAGGAGGTTTGTTACTGGCCTGGTCTCCACAGCCTTGGGTGTGCTGTGCTTGCTTTCTCACTGTTACGATGGGAAAAAAAATCCTGTGTTATTGCTTGAGTGCTTATCATTACATAAACTCTGTGAACTTCAAACACTAAGCTTCCAATAAAAGCTCTTAAGAGGACAGTGAAAGTTCTCTTGAGCAGACAAAATGCCAAGGGTCCCCTGGTCTAATTTCCATTTATAGGAACAGACACTGTGGTGGGCTGCTACAGTAAGTCACTCTATTAGAAAAAAAAAAAGATGGTACAATAAATCAAGCTTATAGAAATTACTCATATAATTACTAAATTTTTCTAAAAGACTAAATAACAGAAGAAACAGGTGCATATCAAACCCATGAGCTAGAAAACTAACCTCAAGAATTGTGTTTGTACCAAAGATAGCTCTGCTGGTAAAGACTTTTGCCAGGAGAATCTGATAACCCAAATTTGATCCCTGTGCCCCACGTGAAGGTGGAAGGAGAGAACGGACTCCACAAAGTTGTCCTCTGACTTCCACGTGTGTGTGTGGGATGTGCGCCCTGCACACACATGCACACACACATACACATACACACACACACACACAATAGTACCACTAATAACTAACACGTAATAAAATGCTTTCATGACCCAGTATATAATGAGAGGGAGACAGCAAGCATGACAGAAGCCATGATATCAAGGTCAGATCCAGAAGCTCTAGACTCTGCTTGATGAGCATTCTAGTTTGCTTTCAATTTGACTGACAAAAACACCCTAACCAATACCAACTTGGGGAGGAAAGGGTTTATTCATCTTACATCTCCCAGGTCATCACTGAGGGAGCCCAAGTTGGAACTCAGGGCAGGAACCTGGAGGCAGGAGCTGAAGCGCAGGCCGTGGAGGAATGCTGCTTACTGGCTTGATCATCTGGCCCACACTCTGTGATTTCGTATACAACACAGGACTACTCGGCCAACAGTGGCATCACTCACAGTGGGCTGGGTCTTCCCACAGCACTCAACAGTCAAGAAGATCCCCCAGACACATGGCCGCAGGCCAGTCCAAGGGAGATAGTTCCCCCACTGAGGCTCCTTCAACCCAGGTGGGTCAAGTTGACACTAAAGCTGTCCAGCAGAGCAAGAACTACCAAGTGAGAAGAGAGAGAGGAACAACCAAGGATGAACCAAAGACTGTGGAGAGAGATTCAATGTTCTTGAAAATCAGAAAATGCCTACTGCCTCCCACAAGCAAAGGGAGGACAAAAAATGAAGGTGTCGTTTTACCAAGAAAATACTCCAAACACCCAAAGAAGAAAAATGTTACTTTCACATTTTCAAATACATTTCTATCTGATATTTTTGTCATCAGATTTATCACTCTAAGCCTAATGGCTACCACAAAGCCTCCAGCCTGTATCTGTCAGGACTTGTGAGAAGTCTGACAGAAACGGTGTAGCTACCTGCACCAGCACAGACCAGGCAAGCTCCTGAAAAGGCGGGGGATTATCTTCGGAGCACTGGGCTGTATGTGCTGCTGCTGCCTCAGCTGACATGCTGTCATCGGAAAGCAAGGCCTGCATTAAACCCCTTGGTAAAGGTTACACTGACCTCGGGTTAATCTTAACAGAAAGCAAAGCAGCTCTAGAATCTCCACCCCATCACAACTTCTCTAATTACAGCGAAGCAGTAGAAACTGTCAGATTGTTTTCCGAAGTCATCTTCATCACCCCAAAAATGGAATTTCTACTTTGCCCATTCTACAGAGAAGAAACCAAACTACTGAAGTCCAATGTTCTACTTACCCAAAGTCAGAGACACATTTTCCAAACAAACAAACAAAACCCTTAAGGCTAAAATTTATCATCAGTGAATTAACCATCCTCCTGGATGTAAGGCCTGCTGTCCATGTGAGCATGCCCTCTGCCCCGGGGCTCAGTACCTCATCTGCTGAAGGGCCCTGGCTGGGTTGGAGCCCACTCGGTCCAGTTTGTTAATGAAAGTTAGAAACGGAACGTTGTAGCGCTTCATCTGCCGGTTGACAGTCATGGTCTGGCACTGCACCCCACCCACGGCGCAGAGAACAAGAATTGCACCGTCCAACACTCGCAGGGCTCTCTCCACTTCAATGGTGAAGTCCACGTGGCCTAAAGGAGACAAAGCAGCACGAGACGGTTTAAAGAGCAGCCTGAATCTTTAATCCACACACTATTTAAAGTTCTCTTGTCTCTACTCATTACACATCTTTGAACTACATTAGCAGGCTCTTTTATTAACCCATCAGGTCCAAGGCCCAATAAAATGACTTCTAGAAGGTAACAGAGTAAGGAAGCCTTGGAATGAACTGCAATATGTAAAAGACAAGAACATATTATTTTTCAAAGAAGCCACATACAATAAAACACTCTGAGTCCCAAACCAATAGAAATTCAGTGTTGTGCTTTTAAGAATGGATATTCGGGGCTGGAGAGATGGCCTAGCGGTTAAGAGCGCCGACCGCTCTTACAGAGGACCCGGGTTCGATCCCCAGCACCCACATGGCGGCCAAGAACCGTCTGAAACTCCAATTCCAGGAGAACTCCAGCTCCAGGGGAATCCGAGACCCTCTTCTGACCTCCGCGGCATTGCACGACATGGGTGCACAGACTTGCATGCAGACAGTACATTCATACACATACAGAATTAAATAAAAAATTAATAAAAAAAAATTTAAAAAAAAAAAAAAAAAAAAAAAAAAGAATGGATATTCAAAGATTAAGTGGACCACATAAGAAAGAACTAAATATACTTTTGCCAAAAGAAGCTACAATACCAAGAACCCCTGCTGACCTGGAGTATCTATAATGTTGATATTGACGTCCTTCCACAAGGTATAGGTGGCTGCCGACTGAATAGTGATTCCTCTTTGCCGCTCGAGTTCCATGGAATCCATGACAGCACCAATTCCATCTTTACCTTTCACCTAACGTAAGCATAACAATTCAGACTTTTCTCTCCCTTCATTCCAAGAAAGAACGCTTTATTCAAACAGAACTTGGAAACAAACTTAACTTACACAATTTTCAGATAAGCCTAGTTCTATAACTGCATCATTTCATAAAATAAGTAACTGACGACTGGTGTGTTCTGGTTAAACTACCAAATTTCCTTTCCCTCTTCACAACCCCACAGCATTCCGAGCAGTCAATCACCATAGTTCCCTCTGTGCGGGGCCAGATTGCTAGCTGTGCAACAGTCCACAGTTAATCAGCATGGTTCCCTCTGCGCAGGTCCACACTGCTAGCCGTGCAACAGTCTATGATCTACGAAGCTCAGAGAACAGATCTTCCCCAGTTCTGTCCCGTGTGGATTCTGAGCCACGAAAGCTTAGGGTTTCTCTATTTTTTATTTTTTTGGTCTTTTTGAGAGAGGGTCTCCCTGTAGCCCCAGCTGTCCTGAAACTCGCTATGTAGACCAGGCTGGCCTTGGACTCACAGTGATCCTCCTGCCTCTGCCTCCCGAGTGCTGGGACCACAGGCATGAGCCACCACAGGGTTCCTCTTTTAAAGCATGCAATTTTCAACTGACCAGTGGATAGAGAAAATGTGGTACATCTACACGATGGAGTTCTATGCAGTGGTAAAGAAAGATGACATCATGAACTTTGCAGGTAAATGGATGGAGCTAGAAGATATCGTGCTGAGTGAAGTAACACAGTCTCAGAAAAACAAACGACAAATTACCTAATTGTATGGCAAACTAAGCAACATCAATGTGATCTGAAAACAACTGTGCTCTTATATTGTAGAATCCCTTAAAAAAATAAAGAAAAAAAAAGCATGCAATTTATATGCTTTAAAAGAAGTTCATCATCTGAATAAACTGGAAAGTTACATTACTCACCCCTGAGGCACTATCTTCGAGAAATTGTCAGTATTTTAATATTTTTTCTGACAGGCATTATTTTAAAAAACTGGACAGTTTATACCCAACATCTTTCTAAATCTACTTTCCCTTTAACATTTATAAACATTTATCTACCATTAAAAATGTCAAAACTACTTGATGCTGAATGTCTTTAAAAAAATAAAAAAATAAAAAAAGTTAAAATGTCAAAACTATTCTAAAAAGTATATTAGTGTCCAAGACACTGATTTAACATTTACTCAGGATACACACAGTGATCATGTCTAGACAGACAACTCACAATAACATTTCAAGCCAACCTGACCTATCCCCTTTGAACATCTGACTTTGGTTAAAAATCCATTACAAAAAAAAAAAAATCCATTACGACCATTCTTTTATGTTTAAACAAGGTTTTGTGAAGTTTCTAAAATCCTAACTACACAACACCTAAATTCAAGCTCTTACAACTCTGGAATCAACACTGACATACCTCATGCATAGTTGCAATCCGGCCAGTGTAATAAAGCACTCGTTCTGTTAATGTAGTTTTCCCAGAATCAATGTGAGCTGAGATTCCAATATTTCGTATTTTTTCATTAGGAATTATCCCTGATGAACACCATCGGCAAGCCTTCCACTTAGCCTGAAAGGGGGGGAAAAAAAAACTCAAGGCTCAATTAACCATACTTTTCATAAAAGAATCAATCAAAATGGAGACAATGGTGTGAAGGCTAATCTTGCCAAACTGACACACCTCTCAAAAGGAAACCTCGATGGTGAGATTTCCTCTCTCAGATTGGCCTGTAGGTCTGCCTGTGGGACACTTTCCTGACTGTGGGGTCCAGCCCACTGTGGGCAGTGCAGTCCATCCCTAGGCAGGTGGGTCAGAGCTCTGTAAGAAAGGTAGCTGAGGCCGGGCGTGGTGGCGCACGCCTTTAATCCTAGCACTCGGGAGGCAGAGGCAGGCGGATCTTTGTGAGTTCAAGGCCAGCCTGGTCTACAGAGTGAGTTCCAGGACAGCTGGGGCTACAGGGAGACCCTGTCTCAAAAAGACCAAAAAAAAAAGAAAGGTAGCTGAGAGTACGCAATCGTCTCTGCTTGAGTTCCTGCCTTTAATGATGAACTGTAACCTGTAAGCCAAATAACTCTTACCCTTTGCTTTTTGTTTGTTGTTGTTGTTTTGTTTTTGGTCTTTTTGAGACACATCTCCCTTTAGTCCCAGGTGGCCTGGAGCTCACTAAGTAGAGCAGGCTGGCCTTGAACCCCCAGAGATCTGCCTGC
This sequence comes from Rhizomys pruinosus, assembly GCA_009823505.1. Classification (NCBI taxonomy): domain Eukaryota; kingdom Metazoa; phylum Chordata; class Mammalia; order Rodentia; family Spalacidae; genus Rhizomys; species Rhizomys pruinosus. Next base: position 462,006 of record VZQC01000911.1, on the reverse strand, counting down.
GCCCCTTTGTTTTTGATAATCATAGCAACATGGATTCTCCACCCCCCCTCTTTAAACACCTCAAAGCATGTGAACACATAAACAGAACTCTGTATTTAATCCCCAATACCACACAAAAATTAACTGATTATTCAAAACAGGGCAGATACCATTGCCTAATAGCAACCTATTGTAAAATTGAAACTGTACATCGAGGACCACTTTATTAGGCTATACCAGTTTCAGCTTCAGTTATACCTTTGTTTTTCCTTCTTCCCCTTTCCTGTACTTTCCAGCTATATGAAGAGTTACGAATGTGCTCTACGAAATTTAACAAGAGCGCAAAACCACAACCCCCAAAATTTCCAATTTCACCTACACAATTAATGAAGAGACTTTTTTGTTCCTGTTTACTGTGGGTAAGGAGGTGCATTTTATATAATCAAAACACAACATAAAATTCTTGCAAAACTGCGCATCTAAATGCTCTGTAACCACTTCTGGGAAGGGGGACAGGAACCCAAACAGAAAGGTGGCAGGCGAAGATTAAATCCCAGTGCTACCCGAGAACAGAACAAATGAGTGCCCTTTGAAAGGCTGCGCCAGCAGCCTAACCTTTCTCTACGCTGTGGCCCCTTCTCCAAAGGTTTCCAAAGTTTAATCTTCTAGTTCACCTGATAGGGAAACGTGATGAGAGAAGAGGACCGGGAAGTTGAGCGCCAAATCAAACAGGGCAGGGCCAGCTAAGAACCAGAGTATGCAACTACATCCTGTGGTTAAAGGAGCACTGGATAAGGAGTCCGGGATTCGAGCCCAGGTGACACCAAGTTCTCAGTGTAACTTTCACTTGAGTCACTCCTCTTGAATGTGGACCATAACCATCAGGAGGCAGTTGACCCCGGCCCAGAGCTACGACTGCCAAGACCTAGCTGGTGTGGGGGACCCGAGCTGTGGGGCCCCTGACCGTGACAGCGCCGCTCCCGTGGGTCCCGGGGTAGGAAAGGGGGTCGCCACCTCCCCGGCTCTGGAAGGATGGCAGGTTCGGTTTCTCCGGGCAACACTACCTGCTTTCCCTGCCAGCCCAGGGCCACGGGAACCCGAGGGAGCGGCCCGCGCCCCAGGCCGGAAGCAAGCCGCAGCAGCCGCATTGCAAGCCAGGAACAGCCAAGTGCTTGCTGCGCTCCGCTCAACGCCCTAAATGAGGGCCAGAGCTCTCAAAGTCACGCCGGCAGGTAGGAGCAGAGAGCACTTCCGGGGGAAGGTCGGGAGGGCGGAGAGAGGAGGGCGCAAGGAGAAGAGCCTCGGACAGCGCGAGGAGCGCGCGCCCTCTGCCGCTCTGGAGTTTTATGGTTAATTGTCCTGGGAAGGTGGCTGGCATTAGGAGGTGAGCGGTTTCCTTTCTCTTAAAAACAAACAAACAAATAAACAAACAAAACGCTGTATTTAAATTTTTTAAATGAAAATTTAAACACACCGTTTATCCAGCCTAACAATATGAAGAAATATTTATAGCAAAATTTAAATGGAAAAAATGTACCAAATTGTCTGCATTAGTTCGCTTGGACATCTCAGAGGCATCTCAAACTTTGCACCATAAAGAGAGGCACTTCTGACCTTCCTAAATCCTTCTACAGTCTCCCATCTCAACAGAATCTCTGTTCTTCCCGTTGCTCTAGCCAAAGATGGCAGTCTCTTTGACACCTGCTGATTCCTATGATCTAAATCTCCCAGCAAATCCTCTAGGCACCACGTAGAGAACTTGCCACCTCTCTTCACCTGTAGGCATGTGCATTTCTTCCCCGAGTTACTGGGATAACCCCGCGACTGGTGGCACTGCTTTTGTCCTTGCTGTAGTTCGGTCTAGCCTCAACACACTGAAGTCAGACCACGTTCTCTCTATGCTGTGAATTCATAGTTGTTATCTCTACTTCGGTGTAAATTCAATGTTTTTCATAATGCCTTTTTTTAAATCTATGAGTATGTTGCCTACATGTGTGTAAGTGCATCCGTGTTGTGCAGTGTCCTCGGAGGTCAGAAGAAGGTGTCAGGTTTCCTGGAATTGGAGTTACAGACGGTTATTAGCCACTATGTGTGATCTGGGAACTGAAGCCGGGTTCTCTGCAAGAGCAGTCAGTGCTCTTAACTGCTAAGCCATTTCTCTAGCCCTATCATAATGCTTTTGGGGATACTTCTCAGTCCAGCACGAGTAGCTGGAAGAGCCCATGGCTTGAAGTCAACGCGTAAGGACCCTTCTTCCCATGCAAGAATGGCTCAGAGTTCCCTCTTGATTGCTTGGGCTTGGGCCGGAACAGGTTCAGAGGGCTCTATTTCTCTGAGTGTTCACTGGATCCAAACTTTCAGACGCCGTCATCTGCCTAACATTACCCTCTGAAATCCTTTGTTTCTTTTCATTCTTCTCCTGAGTTACCGGTCTTCTTAATTTGTTTACTTTTGCCTGGAAAGATTCGACACCATTTTCTAAACAGTGCCTGCACTTTCTCCTGAAGTCCACTATAAACCCAGTAAATCATCCTGCTTTTTCACGACTCCATCCTTGTGAAAATGTCAGTACCTGTTTGTTTTGGCGTAAGTCCGAGAAAATTTGCAAATGAGGATACTTTGTACTCTTGCTAGATTGCCTAAATTGGTAGTAGCAAATGATATCCTTTAATTATGCCTGTGATTTGTTCCAAAGAGAGCATTTTCTACATCATGATGTGAGCTTTTGGAGATGAAGGTGATTGGAGGAGGTTGCTTATGAATAACCTGTACTCTGTATGACACCTGTTGCTGCGCGTTTTGCTGAGATGTCTACTGCCGGCTATTGCCCGATAATCAACTTTTTCCAAACTTTAAGAACTCTGTCAAAGCTCTCTTCATTAACTTTAAGAACAACAACAAAAAACTTGAACAAGCCTGAAGATTATGGATTTTAATTACTTGCAGATATTCTGGGTTGGTGAATACTGTTAATGCTGAAGGTGTAGCATGGAAGCAGCCCTGATAGAAATCTCCAGAAAGGGTTTATATTGGTAAGATAAGATTCTGTCCTAAGGTAAAGGATTGTTCCAAAATGAAAAATTAAAGATGAGTACAAAACTACTACAGAAGGTTAAAGTATATTACAAAACATTGCCCAACTTAAAACTTAAAGATGGTAAGTGTGTAAACTATGATTAAAGGTTGTTAAAATCCCTAAGGTCAAAATTCGGTGCCCTAATGAGGAATTGGTATCTGTTTACAGTGTTTTCTTAAAATATGGATCTACTCAGTAACACTCACTGAAAAACTGGCTTAAAGAACAAAATTTTTGTTTGTTTTGTTTTGTTTTGTTTTGTTAAGGCCGAGTTTCAGTGTATATCCTGGCTTACCTGGACCTCACAGAGATCCTCCTGCCTCTGCCTCCCTAGTCAGTGCCACCACACTCAACATTGAACAAGGATTGTTTTATGTTTTATCCTTTTACTGAATGAACCATTTAAATTTTGGTGATTGGATTTTATCAAAATGCCAAGTTTGTTCTCCCGTTGTGTAAAGACTTCCTTTGTTGGCAAGCCACTGCCTTAGCAGTAGGAAAAAATATTCCTGGCCGGGTGTGATGGCATATGCCTTTAATCCCAGCACTCAGGAGACAGAGGCAGGTAGATCTCTGTGAGTTCAAGGCCAGCCTGGTCTACGTAATGAATTCCAGGACAACTGGAGCTACAGGTAGACCCTGTCTCAAAAAGACTCCCCCCAAAAAGGTGAAAGATTAATACGATCTGAAGAGAAACCAGGGGGCTGGAGAAATGGCTCAGCAGTTAAGAGCACTAAGTGCTCTTGCAGAGGACCCAGGTTCGATTTCCAGCACCCACACGGCAGTTAAGAACTGTCTTAAGCTGGGCATGGTGGCACATGCCTTTAATCCCAGCACTCAGAGGCAGGAGGATCTCTGTGAGTTCAAGACCAGCCTGGTCTACATAGTGAGCTCCAGGCCAGCTGGGACTAAAGGGAGACCCTGTCTAAAAATAAAATAAAATAAAATAAAAAATAAAAAAGAATATTCCTAACTGGGGTGTCACTGCTAACATAATAATCATGAAAATTATTTTGATGAAAAATGTTTAAACTTGGGACTGGAGAGATAGCCTAGCGGTTAAGAGCACTGACGCTCTTGCAGAGGACCTGGGTTCGATCCCCAGCACCCACATGGCGGCTAAGAACCGTCTGTAACTCCAATTCCAGGAGAACTCCAGTTCCAGGGGAATCCGAGACCCTCTTCTGACCTCCGCGGCATTGCACGACACGGGTGCACAGACCTACATGCAGACAGTACATTCATACACATACAAAGATAAAATTTAAAAAAAATTAAAAAAAAAGAAAAATGTTTAAACTTATTTCTGAAATGTGGTCTGCTGTACAAAGCTTTTATTGCGCCTGTGGTCTTCGCCCTCTGGGTTAATGGTCTCACAGACGCACTCCCATTAGTCCTTCCAAATCTAAGAGCTACTTTTTTGGGAAACATGTTTATCTCCTTATGAAACAAGTACTGGGCATTCTATAAAAATGCAATTATATGAACCATCTCTATTAATAAGAGATATGCACCACCTCTGCTAAAACTATACATAAGAATTACGAAGAAATTTTAAGCATGGTAACTAAAAACTCAATATTGATTACAGAATCTTTCCACATTGAGCTCCAGGGTATGAAAAAATACAGAAGTGAGTATAAAAGCAGGTCATTTAATCAATTGAGAAAAAAGTCACCATATTCCTCCAGGCCAGAGGGAAAGGACTCCATTGGGTACTGCTAAGTGCCTCCCTCCTGTACTATAGATTTCAAGGGATAAGTCTTAACATTTGTATTTCTCATCTTAAACTTGTGCTAGCTTCTTCTGAGCAGACTTAAAAGAAACCTGGATGCTATTCGTCTTCAACTACACTGATAATTAATACCCCAAATAAACTCAAAGGCTCTCTTAACCTTTCTACTCTTGGAGTTGGTACATTATCAGTCTGGGGATAATGTTAGGTCCATTTTTTTCATCCAATTAAAGAATTAAATGGCAGGAAAATTCTCAGAGTACCAGAGAACAAGAAACAAACTTTTATTGAAAGATAAGAAGCAGTGGGGTGTGGTAGTACACGCCTTTAATCCCAGCACTTGGGAGGCAGAGGCAAGTGGATCTCTGTGAATTCAAGTACAGCCTGGTCTACAGAGTGAGTTCCAGGACAGCTGGGAAAGAAAAAGAAAGAAAGAAAGAAAGAAAGAAAGAAAGAAAGAAAGAAAGAAAGAAAGAAAGAAAGAAGGAAGGAAGGAAGGAAGGAAGGAAGGAAGGAAGGAAGGAAGGAAGGAAGGAAGGAAGGAAGGAAGGAAGGAAGGAAAAGAAGAAGATTGATCTATGTACATAAATAATCACACATACATACACTACAAGTGGAGAGGTGGATTCAGAAACTGAGAATCCATTGCCTCGAGGAGGGCTTAATCTTTTAGGTGTTTTAGTGGGTTTTCCTCCTCTAATTTTGTATTGGTCAATTTAAGAGGTGGGGCTGATAAGTTACAGCCAAGCTGAGTATATCCAGGGCTGTGTAACGGTTAAGCAGGTTAGACCTGCCAGCAACCAAGAACAAAGTAGCATACCATCTTTGTTTTCCTCCGTGACCCTGTTTGGTTTTGTTGGACTCAAACTGCACACACTCACAAAATAAACCAATGAGGAGGCACAGAATCTCATATGAAATTTATTTTAATTTGCGGGCACAGAACCCAATTAGAAAACTGATGCATTAAGGGAGCCAATTTTGATGTGTCAGGACACAACCCATTCCACAAAGGGATGAGTGCAACCCCGACTTCTATTACAAGAGGGCTTTTAATGACAAAAAAAAAAAAAAAACCACGACC
>VZQC01000911.1:405595-453158 GCA_009823505.1 Rhizomys pruinosus | reverse complement strand
AAAGAAAGAAAGAAAGAAAGAAAGAAAGAAAGAAAGAAAGAAAGGAAGGAAGGAAGGAAGGAAGGAAGGAAGGAAGGAAGGAAGGAAGGAAGGAAGGAAGGAAGGAAAAAGAAAGAAAGAATGGATCTATGTACATAAATAATCACACATACATACACTACAAGTGGAGAGGTGGATTCAGAAACTGAGAATCCATTGCCTCGAGGAGGGCTTAATCTTTTAGGTGTTTTAGTGGGTTTTCCTCCTCTAATTTTGTATTGGTCAATTTAAAGAGGTGGGTGCTGATAAGTTACAGCCAGAGCTGAGATATATCCAGGGCTGTGTAACTGTAAGCAGGTTAGGACCTTCCTAGCAAACCAAGAAGCAAGTAGCATACCATCTTTGTTGTTCCTCCGTGACCCTGTTTGTTTGTGTTGGACTCAAACTGCCACACTCACAAAAGAAACCAATGAGAGGCCACAGATTAATATGAAATTTATTTAATTTGCTGGTGCACTAGAACCCAGTTAAGAAAACTGATGCATTAAGGGAGCCAATTTTTGATGTGTCAGGGACACAACCCATTCCACAAAGGGATGAGTGCAACCTCGACTGTCTATTACAGAGAGCTTTTAATGACAAAAAAAAAAAAAAAACCACACACACAAACTAGAGGAATTTGGTGACATCATGCAAACAAAATTGCAAGGCTATAGAAACACAATGCAAGCAGTGGTGACCTTTCATTGGTTGTGTTTAGCAGCATGAAGCCCCTTGGAGAGTAATGGGCTCTTCAGGGGGTGAGAAGCACTCCTACAGGGCTGGGAGAGTTCATCCTGACCTCAGGTAGCTCTGGGAACTAGGAACTCAGGGTCGGACTGTATTCTTGTGGTTAAGGTAGTCATGGGAACCAGACCTGCTTCAACTGGAGAGTTGCTCCTGCATGGTTAACCCTTTCCTTTTGATTAACTCTTTCTGACCTGCTCCTAACACTTGGTAGCCTGCCATCTTTGTTACTGCTCTGTGACCCTGTTTGCTTAGTAGGGATTTAGTCCCTTATACTCTAGCTTTATCTTTCTTAAATTCTATTTTTAGGTATTCAAAAATTATCTAAAATATTTGGAATTTTGTTCGGTTTATTTCTAAGTGATAACAATACTAATCTTGGTTTTAGTGGAGGTGAAAATGAGGATATGATGCTGTCATATTAATCATGTTTTTGTCATGTCTGCTTATAGCTGCTACCTTGGTCAAATCAAATCTTCACACCTAAAAAGAGTCAGGTGGTTGTTATATTTTTACTATCTCCATAAAAGAATTCTGTAATTATTCAGTATAATTTGGATTTTAATGTTTTTTATTTTTATTTATTTATTTTTCTTTTTAATTTTATTTATTTATTTATTTATTTATTTATTTATTATCTTTTCAATACGGGGTCTCCCTGTAGCCCCAGCTGGCCTGGAATTCACTCTGTAGACCAGGCTGGCCTTGAACTCACAGAGATCTGCCTGCCTTTGCCTCCTGAGCACTGGGATAAAAGGCATGCACCATCACACCTGGCAATATTTTTTTTTATTTTATATGTATGAATGTTATGCCTGCATAACATTCATACACATAAATGTAAGTGCATCCGTGTTGTGCAATGCTTGCAGAGGTCAGAAGAGGAGGTTGGGTCCCCTGGAACTGGAGTTACAGATAATCGTTCGCAACCATGTGGGTACCCAAATCCTCTGCAAGAGGATTTAAAATCCCTAATTTGGATTTTAAAATATTGTTTTTATATTGGAAGCTGGGGAGATGGCTTAGTAGTTAAGAGTGTTTACTGCTCTTTTAGAGGACCCAGGTTCAGTTCCTAGCACCCACATCAAGGAGTTCATAACCATCTTTAACGCCAGTTCCAATGAATCTGATTCCCTCTTCTGGCCTCAATGTGGTCCTGCATACATGTCCTACATAAACTCATACATACACACATACATACATACACACATACATATACATTAACTTTTAAAAAAATCTTTAAATTGACAAAAACTTATTTTAACTCTTCCAAAAGGGATTTCATTCTACTTTAAATCCAAATACTTAGAGCCAGAAACAAGATTTTTCCTATCAAGAAAAAGGGGAAAAAATATTAACTGGGTCCAACCAATTGGATTACTATTCTACTGGTACTAAAAAAAAAGTTAAGAACAAAAATTAAAGACTCTAAAAAACCCTACAGCATACTCAGACTTTAACTCTGAAGGAAATTACAAGGAATTCAAATCTTCTCTATCAGAAGAATGATGACAGGAATGTTACATTTGTTGTTTGTTTGTTTGTTTGTTTGGTATTTTTTGAGACAGGGTCTCCCTTTAGTTCTAGCTGGCCTGGAGCTCACTCTGTAGACCAGGCTGGCCTTGAACTCACAAAGATCTGCCTGCCTCTGCCTCCCAAGTGCTAGGATTAAAAGCGTGTGCCACACACCCCCCCCCAGCTAGGAATGTTACATTTGTAATGCTGTTTTGTAATCTGCCCCATATCTTGTAAAACGTTTGTTAATACAAGGATGCTGCTGCATTTACTAGGAACTCGGATCTGGTTTTAGACCAGAACTTGCTGACCTGGAGCTTCTCTCCCCTTCATTTCTTCCATTGCCTTAGTGCCAGTTCTTTTTACTTTTTGGGGGATTTACATATTTTATTTTATTTTAATTTTTTTATTGATGCTTTGTGCATTTCATACATCATTTTCCAATTCAGTTCAGGCATATTTCCCTTTCCCTTCCCCCCTACCCCCACCCCATCCCAGATCATGCATTTTGCCATAACTGTCCTGCATCTTTCTCTCAGTTGTTTTTTTCATTTTTTAGCTATAAGTGATGATCCATGAGTACAAGCATCCTTCATATGAAACCAATTTGCAGGCTGTTGTGCCCAAACCCCCACAGCCCCACCATCCAGCGGGGGGTGAGGGGTTGTATGTTCAATCAAGTTGATCAAATGAGTGTCCAGACTATATTGCTGTAGTTTCACCATTCACCCCAATCGCAGCCCTTACATTCTATCATGCCCCCTCTTCCGCAGATTGTTCCCTAGGCTTAGAAAAGGGGCACAGGTGGATGAGAAACAAAACAGTCCACTCTCTCTGGAGCTGTTGTCTTGGACTCTGGTCAATTCTGGCTGTCTCCCTTCATGGGCTGACAGTTTGTCCAGGAATAACCTTTCGATCCTACTAATGAAGCACAAGCAATTAGATATATAGGTATTTAAACAGCACTAATAGTTATGGTTGGTTACTTTGGTATAGACACATATGTTTACAAACCAACCATGAAATACTGTGAGGTCAGACTCCAGCCAGTGGGAAAAATACACAGTCCTCTTGCATTAAGGTAAAAACTTACTGAATTTTCTATTTGATGTGCTGCTTGGTCCTTGAATGAAGCAATACACACTTTTGCAAAAGTAAAAAAATGCTTTCCTGAGTTACTGTCACTCTGTCTGTGTGGTCTTTGTGCAGTTAGATCCCAGATTTTTACATTCAGCAACTCATTTTTTCTTATGCAATAGTCGTTGATTCTATCCCAATTACACAAAAAGCAATCGGTCTCTAATGACAACCATACTCATGATACTTTATACTTTAAAAGCCCATGTTTCTTCTTCTCAGCTGGGCGTGATGGCGCAGGCCTTTAATCCCAGCACTTGGAAGGCAAAGGCAGGCAGATCTCTGTGAGTTCAAGGCCAGCCTGGTCTACATAGTAAGTTCCAGGCCATGTATGCTCTTTCACTTAAGAAACATGGACTTTTTTTTCTTTATGTGATAGGGTTTCTCTGTAGCCTCTGCTAGCCTAGAACTCACTATGTAGACCAGGCTGGCCTTGAAGTCATAGACCTGACTCTGCCTCCTGAGTGCTAGGAAGTGTGTGCCATCACACCCAGCCAAATTATTACTTACTGAATTTTATGTGTATAAGTGGGTGGTTTGCCTCCATGTAAGTGAGCCATTTGTGTGCAATGCCCATGGATGCTAGAAGAGGATGCCAGATCCCCTGTACATGGAGATACAGATGGTCATTAATCACCTGTGTGTGCTGGGAACTGAATCCAGGTACTCTGCAATAACAATAACAAGTGCTCTTACCTGCTGAGCTATCACTCCAGCCCTCCAGCAAGCTTTCTTCAGATCTGTCTCCCTTTCCTAGCTGTGAACTGGCAATTTTCAAGGACTCCTATCAGAAAACTTTAGGTTCTAGCCCCTTTGTGCAACACTACTGATTCCTGATTTTACCAGATCGTAATCCCATCCAATGTACTTCCAAAGCTATCCTATCATTTCATTCACTGGAAGATATAAAAGTTTCTTGGCAACTCTTGGAATATAGCTTCAGAGCCACACAAATGGGACTTTATGCTAAGACACCTAAGTGCAAGTTTTGTTTGAGAAGTCCATAACCATGCTTTGGGTGTGCCTTACTTTGTCCCAAAGAACTTCTTTCTCTTAACCCTTGGGTTTAAAATCACTGTCAAAAAGGTCTTTTATGTTTGGGCATGGTGGCAGACACCTTTAATTCCAGCACAAGGAGCCAAAGGCAGGCAGATCTCAGGTCTAGGCCAGCCTAGTATACATATCAATGTCCAGGCCAGCTGGGGCTACTGGGAGACCTTGTCTCAAAACAAACAAACAAACAAACAAACAAACAAAAACAAATGAAAAGATGTCTTTTATCTGGAAGTGGTATATTAGCTTCCAAAAAGATACTTGGATAATGGGGGAAATCTTGGGAAATACAAGAAATTTGAGGTAAAAAAGGAGGTTTTAATAAACTGCAACACTTCTCCATCCTGGCTGATCCTTAAATTCTTTCCTGTGGTGAGATCAAGGATCTGGTTTTACATGGGTTTAGATTCCTAAAATATTATGGGAACTCCGCGGGCTGCAGGCACAGCACTGAGCCTCCGCCCCTGCTGACATCTCATCTGAGGCATTGCTGGTGAGGTTCCCAAACTCCCACACAGCCACTCTGTTCACTTTAGTGCTACCTTGGTTTTGGATTTTGTTTTTTACTTTCTGGCCAGAGATCCATGTATTATTTAATGATTGCCGGTAGCACCAAAGATAGAAGTTACCTAGAATCATGGATGGAACAGTATAGGCCATGCCTGGGAGGATATCACCATCAGGATGATCCATCAATTTCCAAGCCACTCTCTTGTCTTCAAGAAAGCTGCCAAAGACACAGGAACCTGCCACACTTAGGGCGAGGGAACAATTCCCCCAAAGCAATACGTTTTGGAAATAAAGTCTATTAGGAATAGCTGTGGCCATATTCTTTCTTGATCTTAAAATCTTAGTGTTTCTCAGTTTTCCCTAAGTGGAGCTCTTAGCATCAGGCAGAGGGAACTTTGTGTCTTCAATCTTACTTTACCATACTGCTTTCATAGCCTCATGTGTCTCTCCTTGTGAAACTCTGATTTTCCATCTTTAATTCTGTATTTCCACTAGATAGATTTTGAGGAAGGGGCTTCCATAACTTTCAAGGTCAAACTTGAAATTAGACCCCATGTATTCTCATTTTTGAGATGTTAAAATCCAGCTGCTGTCCGTGTCAAACTATGCCTTTAAACTTCTATAAACACCATGCTTATACAGCATGCTCATACCTCCAGGGATTCCTGAGAGTAAAGTAGTAGTCACTGGAGCCCGGCTAATGGCTATATGGTATGGACTGATTCTGGTGAGGAATTCATGAGTCCTCCAGGTTATACTGGATGGGCTGATGGTGTTTGAGTCAAGGTGGAAAGGTCTCTAAGGACACCTGGATGGAAAATAGCCATTGAGGCAATAGGGACAATGAATGCCCAGTTAATGGCCATAGTGGAAAGACTGATGGTGTCTGATCTAAGTGGCTAATTCAACATGAGTACCCCAGGTTATGTTGGGCAGACAAATAGTATCTGATCCAAGTAGGGAGCTCAATATAAATATCCAAGGCTTATACTAGAAGGGGGAAAGTTGTCTGATCCTGGTGGGAAATGTGAAAATATAGTCAATATCTAGTTCTAGTCTATGCTTTACTCTGCAAAGAGAATTAGGCCTCAGCTCTAATGATGGCTGCTCCTGGAGACTGAAGCTGCCCCAAAGCTCCCTGATAAAAGTCCCACTAAAGTGAGTGCAGACAGCCATGGAGGCACCCCGAGCAACACTTTGTTTTTAGGTAATTTTTTGTATGTATTCTTTTTTAAAAATATATTTTTTACTGTTATTAAACTTTTTCATACATCATACAATATTTCTCAATCCAATTTAGATTCATTTCCTTTCCATGCCCCCTACTCCACCTGAGTCCATGCACTCTGTCATACATGTCTTGCATCTTTTTCTGAGTCTTTACAGAATTTTTTGTCAAAGCAGAGAATTTTCATTTGGGGGGAAGCTTCACTGTTTCAGTCTTTTTTTTGTCCTGGTTCTTTTGTTGTTGTTGTTGTTTCCTCCAACTTGTATTGCTTCAACATATGCATATATATCTCATGTATACTAAAATTATGTCATCTGAAAACAAACTATGTTATTTCCAAATCATATTTCAGGATTCACAGTTTTCTATTTTGATTTTATATTACTCTAAAATATGCATTCATACACTCCACCCATATGCCAAAATTCCAAAGTCTGAAAATAAACGATAGGTTAATTCTAGAACCTGTTAAAGGATTCACAATATGAGCACAGTTGCTTTCATATCACAAGGAATATAACATTAATGTTATTCAGTTTGCCTTACAACTAGGTACTTGGTGCTAGAATACACAGATGAGGGATACCATTTGTTGATTGTTTTTCTGGGATTGTGTTACTTCACTTAACATATCTTCTAGTTCCATGCATTTACATGCAAAGTTCATGTCGTCATCTTTCTTTACTGCTGCATAGAACTCCATGCAGCAGTATAGATGTATAGATGTACCACATTTTCTCTAAAATATGCATACATACACTCCACCCATATACCAAAATTCCAAAGTCTGAAAATAAATGGTAGGTTAATTTTAGAACCTGTTAAAGGATTCACAATATAAGAGCACAGTTGCTTTCATATCACAAGGAATATAACATTAATGTTACTCAGTTTGCCTTACTTGATGCTAGCATCCACAAATGAGGGATACCATTCATCATTTGTTTTACTGGGACTATGTTAACTCAGCATAATATCTACTAGTTTCATCCATTTACCTGCAAAATGCATGATGTCATCTTTCTTTACCACTGCATTGTGTAGATGTACCACATTTTTCTCTATCCATTCATTAGTTGAGGGGCACTTGGGTTGGTTCCAACTCTACTATTTTGAAGAGAGCTGTAATAAACGTGGCTGTGCATGTATCTCTGCAGTAGGATGAGTCTTGTGGGTAAATACCCAGGAGTGGTATGACTGGGTCAGGTGGTAAGCTCATTGTGAGTCTTTTTAGGGTTCTCCACACTACTTTCCATAGTGGTTGTATGAGTTTTCATTCCCTCCAGCAGGGGATGAATGTTCCCCTTTTCCCACAACCTCTCCATCATTTGGTATAATTTGTTTTCTTGATCCTAGCCAGTCTTCTCGGAATGAGATGATATCTTAAGTGGTTTTAATTTGCATTTCCTTAATGATTAGTGATGTTGAACACTTTTTAAGATGTTTCTCAGCCATCTCTATTTCCTCACTTGTGAAATCTCTGTTCAGCTCTTTACTCCATCTTTTGAGTGAGTCATTTGTTTTCTTCTTTGTTTTTTTGAGTAGTTTATATATTCTGGAAATTAATGCTCTGTCAGATGTATCAGTGGTGAAGGTTTCCTCCTACTCTGTGGGTTTTCTCTTCACTTCCCTTGTTTCTTTTTTTTTTTTTTTGTCTTTTCGAGACAGGGTCTCACTGTAGCCCCAGCTGTCCTGGAACTCACTCTGTAGATCAGGCTGGCCTTGAACTCGCAGAGATCCGCCTGCCTCTGCCTCCCAAGTGCTAGGACCCTGATTGTTGTTTCTTTTGCTGCACAGAAGCTTTTGAGTTTAATGGGGTCCCACTTGTCAATTGTTGACCTTATTTCCTGCAAAGCTGCTGTCTGATTTAAAAAGTCTTTTCCTGGGCTGGAGAGATAGCCTAGCAGTTAAGAGCACCGACGCTCTTGCAGAGGACCCGGGTTCGATCCCCAGCACCCACATGGCGGCTAAGAACCGTCTGTAACTCCAATTCCAGGAGAACTCCAGTTCCAGGGGAATCCGAGACCCTCTTCTGACCTCCACGGCATTGCACGACACGGGTGCACAGACCTGCATGCAGACAGTACATTCATACACATACAAAAATAAATAAATAAATAAATAATAAATAAATAATAAAATTAAAAAAAAAGTCTTTCCTAAGCCTATGTCTTTGTGGGTTGCTAGCAACATTTTTTTCTATCACTTCAGAGTTTGGGGTTTTAAATGGTGAGGTCTTTGAGCCATTTGGAGTTGATTTTTGTACAGGGCAGAGGAAGGGGTTTAATTTTAGTCTTCTACAAAAGGTGATCCAATTTTGCCAACACCATTTGCGGAGGATGCGGTCTTTCCTCCATTGTGTCCTTTTGGCCCCTTTGTCAAATAGGAGGTAGCTGAAAATTGTATGTGCTCAAGTTGGAATCTTCAGTTTTGTCACATTGGTCAACAGGTCTGTTTTTGTGCCAGTAACAGGCGGTTTTCATGACTATCGCCCTGTAGTATAGTTTCAAGTCTGGTATAAATAGAGATCCCCCCCCCCCCCCGTCCCCACGTAATTAGCTCTTTTTTGCTCAGGGTGCTAGACTTGGGCTATTTGTGGTCTTTTGTTTTTTTTTTCCACATGAAAATTAAAGACTTGATTAATTCCACCTGTGAAGAAACACTTGAAGATTTTAATTGGAATTGCATTGAATCTGTAGATTAATTGAAGTAGAATGGAAGTTTTTACTATATTAATTTTCTAATCAATGAGCATGGGATGTCTTGTCATCTTCTGTGTCTTCTTCAATCGTTTCTTTCAGGGGTTTAAATTTTTTTTATGACTTTTATTTATCTTCTGTTTGTTTATTTTTTGAGGGATTCAAAATATAATAGCACAGTTGTTTTCCAGATAACAGTAAGGTTTAACGCACTCAGGTGCCATACAGTTAGGTAATTGTTGCATTTTTTAAGTGAGCCAAATTATTAAGCATAAGCAATGAATATAAATAACATTCCTTTAAAACCATTTGCAAGTATCTATATCCAAAGTTTGAACACCCAAGGTTCCCATAGTCCCATTGGAGAAGCTTGTATGCACAAGCATGCTGATCAAATAGGAGTCCAGTCTTTTGCTGTAGTCTCAAGATTCCCCCAATCTCTCCAAAGCCCTTACTTTCTACCAAGCCTCCTCTTCTGCAGTTTGGTCCCTAGGCTTTGGGAAAGGGGCACAAGGTGAGTAGAAGCAAAAAGTGCTAGTGTTCCTCTGGAGATGTCAGTTTTGGACTCT
Source organism: Rhizomys pruinosus (assembly GCA_009823505.1). Classification (NCBI taxonomy): domain Eukaryota; kingdom Metazoa; phylum Chordata; class Mammalia; order Rodentia; family Spalacidae; genus Rhizomys; species Rhizomys pruinosus. The sequence goes on along the minus strand of VZQC01000911.1, from coordinate 443,682 downwards.
AGTCTGTTCAGATTGCTCCCTTCATGGTTGACAGCTTACCCAGGGAGACCTTTTTAATCTACTAACAAAGCACAAGCAAATGGATGAACAGGCATTTAAGCAGTACAAATTATTATGTCAAGCTAAGCTTGAGCATAGACACAGAATCTTGGATGGTATGCTAATCCGCAAGCTTTGGTTTCTCTATAAATGGTGTCAAGTTCTTATTGTGGCTTATAACATCTCCTAACCACTAGAGGACATAAGATTGTGTCATCCGCTGTGAGTTTATTCCTCCAAGGAGAGACAGGATAAATCAGTTGTAGTTGGGATATTTATAGACACTTGTCTGCCACTGTTTCACAGTATCTCCAGGAAGTTGAGGTGTAGCTGATACGGATGGAGGAGTCTGGCTTTATCTCAAGGAGACCAATATTTTGCTGGATTGCTTTAGCAGCCTTTGATAATGCTCTCTGGCATTTCAGATGCCCATTGTGTACATTAGCCAGTGATGTCTCAATACAGTTTTTCATGTTCACACCAGGGCTTCGACAACAAGGACTTACCGCCTTTCTCCTTGCTTAATCCCAACGTTTAGGCAAAAGACCTTTATAATTTTGGGGGCTTGGATCCTCCTCTAGCCAACATCTCCTAGCCAGAATAATTCCTTGCTGGAGGCAGAGCTTTTCCCTGTACTAATATATTTTGCTTAATTACACAGCTTATAAAGACTTTACTATTGAATTTGGCTCTAAATAGAGAATTATCCTTTCACAGTTCCTATGCCTATCAGTCAATTAAAAAAGGGTAGTTATACCTGTTTTATAAGAAATTACCACTATAACAGTTGGCTCTAATTTACAGTTAGGGAATGACTTCAGTACCATCATGTTTTTGTTTTTCCTATAAAGGGGAAAGGTAGGAAGGTTTCTCAGCATCTGGAAGGTAAACTTCATTAGGGCCCATTATAAACAGTTAAACCAAATAGAATTCAGAGAGATGCTCAGTGTCTGTGACTCAGGCAGTCTGAGGTTCCTCTTTTTTTAATGTTCAGATGGGTCAGCCTCTCTGCTGGCATTTCCCAGTCCATTCTGCACAGCCAAAAGTTGTACGTTTTCAGGCATTTAGATTGGTGTTTTTACCTGTGGGAACATACAAATCTCCTCCCAACCCTATTGATAAATTTAAAATTTTGAGATCTTGAAACTAACAAAGGCCTTGAAAATTTTTGTTGTAGAGATCTTAGATATATTTGGTTGGGTTTGTTCCTAGGTATTTTATTGTTTTTGAGGCTATTGTGGGTGGGAAGTTCTCCTTGTAGTCCTTCTTCAGTTGCTTATTGTTGAGGTAAAGAAAGGCTACTGATTTTTCTAGGTTAATTTTGTATCCTGCTGCTTTACTGAAGCTCTTAATCGTTTCTAGGAGTTTTCTGGTGGAGTTTTTAGCATCCCTTACGTAAACAATCATATCATCAGCAAAAAGGGATAGCTTGACTTCCTCTTTTCCAATTAGTACTCCTTTAATTTCCTTTTCTTGCCTTATTGCCCTAGCAAGTGTTTCAAGCACTATTTTGAAGAGGAGTGGTGACAGGGGGAAGCCTTGACGAGTTCCTGCCTTTAAGGGGAATGGTTCTAACTTTTCTCCATTAAGAGGTGATGTTGGCTATGGGTTTCTTGTTTATGGCTTTGATTACATTGAGGAATGATCCCTCCAGTCCAATTACCTCTAGGACTTTAAGTATGAAGGTATGCTGGATTTTGTCAAAGGCTTTTTCTGTGTCAATTGAGATGATCATGTGGTTTTTTTCTTTCAGTCCATTTATGTGTTTTATGATATTTACTGATTTTCCTATGTTGAATCATCCCTGCCTTTCTGGTATGAATCCAACTTGGTCATGATGGATGATCTTTTTGATGTGGGTCTGCATGCAGTTTGCAAGTATTTTGTTGAGAAATTTTTGCATCTGTGTTCATTAATTCTCCTTTTTGGTTGTATCTTTGCCTAGTTTTGGTATTAGAGTGATGCTGGATTCAAAGGAGGAATTTGGGAGATATCCCTCTGCTTGTATCCTTCTGAACCGTTTGAGTAATACTGGTCGTAAATACTTTTTAAATGTTTTATAGAATTCTGAAACCATCTGGGCCTGGGCTTTTTTTTAGTTGGGAGGTTTCTTATTAGATTTTCAATTTCTTCATATATTACATGTCTGTTTAAGCTGTCAGTGTCTTCTTGGTTAAGCTTTGGTGATTCCCAGGATTTCAGATAGTCATCAATTTCTCTTAGGTTTTCAAATTTAGTAGCATATAGGTTTTTGAAGTATTCCAATATGATTACCTGGATCTTTTCATTGTCATCACAAATTCTATTGATTTGGAGTGCTCTTTCTTTCTTTTGGTTAACTGGGCAAGAGGTCTGTCTATCTTGTTTATTCTTTCAAAGAACCAACTTTTGGATTCATTGATTTTTTGTATTGTTTGCTTTGTTTCTATTTCATAGATTTCTGCCCTGATTTTTGTTATTTCTTCCTGTTTGTTGGGTTTAGGGTTCTTTGTTATTGTCTCTCAAGTGTTTTTAGCTGCAGTGTTAGATAATTTATTTCTGCTATTTTTTTTAATGTAGGCACCAGGGGATATAAACTTCCCTCTTAGGACTGCTTTTAAAGTATCACATAGGTTTTGCTGTGTTATATTGTCATTTTCTTTTAGTTCCATTAATGCTTTTATTTCTTTCTTTATTTCTTCCTTGACCCATTCATTATTTAGGAGTGTGTTGTTTAGTCTCCGTGTATTCTTGTAGAGAGTAGGGCTTATCCTGGTGTTGATATTGAGCTTTATTGTGCTGTGGTTTGATAGAATGCATGAAATTATTTCAATCATTTTATATTTCTTGAGGTTTTTTTTCTGTGTCCCAGTATCTGGTCCATTTTGGAGAATGTTCCAAGGGGTGATGAGTAGAAAGTATATTCTCAGGTGTTTCGGTGGAATATTCGGTAAATATCCGTCAGGTCCATTTGGTGTATTGTATTGTTCAGTTCAGATGGCTCTCTATTCTTTGTCTGGTTAACCTGTCCAAAGGGCTCAGTGGGGCATTGAAGCCCCTACTATGAGTGTGCTTTGGTTAATCTGTTTGGGGTCCTGGAGTATTGTCTTTATAAAGTTCACTGCACCAGAGTTTGGTGCATTTATAATTCATGATTGTGAAAACTTCATGGTTAATTGTTCCTTTGATAAATATGTAATGGCCCTCTTTGTCTCTTCTGATTTCTTTTTCTTTGAAGACTATTTTGTCTGATATTGAAATAGCAACCCCTGCTTGCTTTTTGGTACCATTTGCTTGGAATATTTTTTCCATCCTTTCACCTTAAGTTGGTGCCCATCCTTGAGGGTGAGATGGGTTTCTTGTAGATAGCATATAGATGGGTTCTGTTTCCTAATACATTCTCCCTGTCTATGTCTTTTGATTAGGGAGTTTAGTCCATTAATATTTAAGGTTATAATTAAAAGATGTGTGTTGCTTCCTTTCACCTTATTATCCATTTGCATTTTTGGTCTAGGTTTCTTTGTTGTTGTTGTTTTTCTTGGTCTAAGTTTCTACTTATTAGTAGAAGCTTTTATTAATTTCTCTTTCTAGGTGCCTGGGGATACTTGCTCCTCTCCTCTGTCCAATTCAAAATTGCTTCAAGTAGTCTCTGAGGGGTTGGTTTTCTGGACGTGTATTCTATAATCTTATTTACATCATGGAAGATTTTCCTTTCTCCAACTATAATCAACATTTTTGCTGGGTATAGTGACCTAGGGTATAGTAACCTAGATTAGCATCTACAGTCATTTAGCACTGGGAATAAGTTGGTCAACGTTCTTCTTGCTTTCATAGTTTGCACTGAAAAGTCAGCTGTAATTCTGATGCTTTCCTCCTTATATATAACTTGTTTTTCTCTTGTGGCTTTCAGAATTTTGTTTTTGTTTTGAGCATCTAGAGTTTTAACTGTGATATGGTGTGGGGAGTTTCTTTTCTGAACTTGTCTATTTGGTGTTCTGTGTGCTTCTTGTTTTTGTATGGGTTTGTCTTTTTTTAGTTTGGGGAAATGTTCATCTATTATTCTGTTGAACATCTGATCAATACCATTCACTGTCTTGGGATTCTTCTCCTTCCTCTATCTCTATGATGCAGAGGTTTGATCTTTTCATAGTGTCCCACATTTCCTGGTCGTTCCACTCTTGTGTATTTTTAAGTTTTTCATAGTCTTTACTTGAGATTTTTAGTCATTCTGTATTATCTTCCAGGTCTCATTTCTTTTTCTGCTTCCTCCATTCTGCTTCTGAGGCTTTTTCCATTCTTTTCCTCTTGATTGGATGAGTGTTTGATTTCCTTTTTCATTTCATCATGTGATTTATTTAGTTTTTCCACTTCGTTTTGGAGCTTCTCAATCTCTTCTTGTAGCTCCTTGCTTCACTGGTTGGTTTCCTTTTTCATTTCAGCATGGGATGTTTGCAGTGTTTCCACTTTCTTCTGGGGTTTGTCATTCTCTCCCTCTAGATCTTTCTGGAGTTTGTCATTGTCTCCCTTTAGTTCTTTCCAAAGTTTATCATTCTCTCCCTCTAGGTCCTTCCTGAGTTTTTCATTCTCTCCCCTTAGTTCTCTGGTTTGTTCTTTATATTCTTTGATCTCTTTGAGTACGTCTACGATTGTTCTAAGATCTGTGTCTTGGATTACCTCTAGTGATATCTCATTGTAGGAATCTTCTCTAGGGTTGGTAGAGTTTGGTGTGGAATTATTCTGTGCTTTTCCCATGTTGTTCTTCCATTGTTTTTGGCATGTGGGTTTGTTTTTTGTTTGTATTCTGTTGTGACTATCAAATGTTTCTTCACTGTGTTGAAGGCTTGCTTTGCTTTCATCATTCAGATGCCTTCATTTTCTCCTTGTTTATGAAGTGTTGACTTGTCTAGGTTTCAGGCTTTCAATTTTGGTTATATATTGTAAGGTGTAGCTCACTCTTCCCTTTCTGTTCTGAAGTTTCTTCAACTAACAACTGGGTCAGTACCCTGATGAGCACTGAGCTCACTCTGCTTCCTATGAGACAGTTCCTCTAGGTTGGTTGTGAGGTTTTGTGTTGTGGGACTGGAGTTGTGTCAGGTTCCATTTCATTTATTGCCTTGCACCCTGGGAATCACTACTGTAGTCCCACTTGGACTCTTACTCCACAATTCCAGTTGGGGGTGGGGGTGACGGAAGTTGCTTGCTTGGCACATGCTGGTACCCTGTTGTTCTAGTTTGTGTTCCATTGCTGTGACAAAACACTCTGACTGACACCAACTTGAGGAGGAAAGGGTTTATTCAGCTTACATCTCCTGGGTCACAGTTCATCACTTAGGGAGCCCAAGGCAGGAACTCCGGGCAGGAACCTGAAGGCAGGAGCTGAAGCACAGGCCATGGAGGAATGCTGTTCTCTGGCTTGCTCCCCTGGCTCATGCCCAGCCTGTCTTCTTATACCGTACACAACAACCTGCCCAGGGTGGCACTCTTGTGGGCTGGGCCCTCTCACACTGCTCGACAATCAGACAATACTCCACAGATGTGGCCACAGGCCAATCCAATAGAGCAAATTACCCAATTGAGGATCCCTCAACCCAGGTGTGTCAAGTTGACACTAAAGCTATCCAGCACACCTGTGCTCCAGCTAGTCTGGCACAAAGGAAGCCCCCAATCTCTATGCACCTGAGTCCCCTAGTGGCAACAGGCCTAACCTATCCCTTTATGAGCACTGTGTGTATACACTTGACAACTGGGACAGTCCGTCCTATTAATGTACTGACAGAAGTGAAGACATTTTTAAGAAAGACTCTTATGGGGCTGGAGAAATGGCCTAGTGGTTAAGAGCGCCAACTGCTCTTGCAGAGGACCTGGGTTTGATCCCCAGCACCCACATGGCAGCTGAGAACCATCTTTAACTCCAGTTCCAAGGGAATCTGACACCCTCTTCTGACCTCCACGGCATTGCACAACACGGGTGCACAAACCTACATGCAGACAGTACATTCATACACATACAAAAATAAAAAAAATTTTTAAAAATTTAAAAAAAGACACTTGTATTCCTACCTTTGGCTAGACTATTGAACAATGTACCCCAAGATATGTGCATTTCCCCCAGAAATCTCATGCTGGGAGAGGGAAAAGGCTGAGAGCCTGGTGCCATCCAGAGGGGGAGATTTGTCTCCCCCAAAGAGATTTGACACAGTTCTGACCACTTTACAGGCCAACTTGAAGGAAAGATTAGAGCTTTGAAAATGATGGGTCAGTGTTGAGCAGAACCACAACTTGCCTGAGGTTACTTAATTATGGATACCTCTTTCCCTCTATTTAGGCCTAGATCTTATGTTTGGAAACCAGGAATGGACTTAGGGGAGTCACTGGACTTTTCCTCTTTCCAAAGTGGCCACACTGAATAAACCTTTTTCTGTTTTCCACTATTACTGTGCCTAAGTTAGCTTATTGAGAACTACAGCGTACTTGTTATGGACTGTCAGGGCCCAGGCTCTGACCCTAACAACTCCAACACTCCAAGAGTTACATACACAAATGAAATCTTCAAATGGCTTAGCTGTAATGATTTAGTAGCATCATGGTTATTAGGTACCTCATAGTAAAAAGACCCTGTTATTTTTTGGTGTTCTTAGTATTACAGTAATCTGCTGCACTTTGCTGTTTATGTGATTTGACAGTAATGTTTCCTTCAGATTTCCACTGAATGATGACCCCCCTGAGTCTCCAAGATGAAACCTTTTCACTTTCCCCCTAGATCAGACATACTGAGACTTTTCATTCATATATAGGTAAGATCTATTCAGCACTGAAGAAGCTAGAAGATGATCTTCAGCTTATATCAACCCCGAAGATTAAGGGACCAAAATCTCAGAAGGGGAAATTGAGGCAGAATGATGGGGACTTGGGAAGGAAAGGAGCCCTTTGGGAGTCTGGTGAAATTCTCTTACCAGATAATCAAGAAATTTTTAACACAATTTATATTTGCTTATTGTCTTTCACCTTTCCCAGCTGTAAGCCTACTTTTTTTTTCTAGGACTCTCTCCAGAAACCCCTTTACAATAAAGACATGCCCTTCTGGCTCTTGGCTGTATCTTATATCAAACTATAATCCCATCTAAGTCACCTCCAGAGCCACCCCCTATAAATCTCATTTTTTGAAAAAGGGAAAAAGATGGGTTAGAGAGATAGCCTAGTGGATAAGAGTGCCAATTGCTCTTGAGGAGGACCCGGGTTCGACCCCCAGCACCCACATAGCGGCTGTGAACCATCTTTAACTCCAGTTCCAGGGGAATCCGACACCCTCTTCTGACCTCCACGGCATTGCACGACACGGATGCACAAACCTACATGCAGATAGTACATTCATACAAATAAATAAAAAAGGTCTGAGCAGGAGCCGACCTTCACCTTTGCAGCTGGTGACCAGAAGGTCGGATTTGGCGCCTCTGTGTCTTTGTGCTGGCCAGCTCCTGAGGCACAGGAACCCAGAAGTCACTCCAGGCAGGTACTGGGGCACGGGCTAGGTCAGGCATATACGCCCACCTGCCACCGCTGGAAATTGGTGACAATCCAAGTGGTCTTTTTTTTTGGAGAACCTTCAGAACAAGAAGAGAAGAGTGCTTTGGCTTCCAATATCCAATATATAAACAAAATCGAAAGCCTAAAACTAGACAAGTCAATACTCCATAAACAATGAGGAGGAAAGGAAAAAAAAAGCATCTGAAGGAGGAAAACAAAACCATCCACTAACATAGTGAAAAGGTGTTTGTGATCTGAACCACAAAAGGGAAGCCCACATGCCAGGGACACGATGAAGGGACAACATGGGAAAGGCACAGGATAATCCTGCACAAGGTTCTACCAAACCTGTAGGAGATAGCTACAATGGGATCCCCTTGGAGGAGACCCAAGGAACAGATCTTAGAAGAATAATTGCAGAAGTATGCAGAGAAATTAAAGAACATAAAGAAGAATTCAGAGAACTAAAGAGAGAGAATGAAAAACTCAAAAAGGACCTAGAGTGATACAATGACAAACTTTGGAAAGAACTAAAGGAGCAGATTGGCAAACTCCAGAAAGTACTAGAGGGAGAAACAACAAACTCTGAAAGGAAGTAGAAACACTGAAATAGGAAGCCAACCAACAAAGTAAGGAGCACCAAGAAGAGATTGAGAAGCACCAAGAAGAGATTGAGAAGCTCCAAAAGGAAATGGAAATACTAAAGAAAACACAGGATGAAACGAAAAAGGAATTAGAATACTCATCCAATCAAGAAGAAAGGAAAGGAAAAAGCCTCAGAAGTAGAATGGAGGAAGCAGAACAAAGAAGAGCAGATCTGGAAGATAACACAGAGCAATTAAAAAGCTCAAATAAAGATTATGAAAAATTTAAAAATACACAAAAGTGGAACAACCAGGAAATATGGGACACTATGAAAAGATCAAACCTCCGCATCATAGGAATAGAGGAAGGAGAAGAATCTCAAGAGAATAGTATTGATCAGATCTTCAACAGAATAATAGATGAAAATTTCCCCAAACTAAAAATAGACAAACCCATACAAATACAAGAAGCACATAGGACCCCAAATAGACAAGATCAGAAAAGAAACACCCCACGCCATATCATAGTTAAAATGCTAGATGCCCAAAACAAAGACAAAATTCTGAGGGCTACAAAAGAAAAACAAGTCACATACAAAGGGAAACCCATCAGAATTACAACTGACTTCTCGCCTCAAACCATGAAAGCAAGAAGAACATGGAGCAAAGCATTCCCAGTGTTAAGGGACTATGGATGCCAACCCAGAATACTTTACCCAGCAAAAATGTCGACTATACTTGAAGGAGAGAGAAAAATCTTCCATGACATAAACAAGATGATGGAATACATGTCTGGAAAACCAACTCTTCATAAAATACTTGAAGCAATTCAAAGGGCAGAAGAGAGGAGCAACAATCCTCAAACACCTAGGAAAAGAAACTAACAAAAACATAACCATAGGAGCAAAATCAAAGGCTAGAAGTCCAAATGGATAATAAAGTGAAAGGAAGCAACATCCATCTTTCAATTGTAACCTTAAATATTAATGGGCTAAACTCCCCAATCAAAAGGCATAGACTGGGAGAATGGATTAGGAAACAAAACCCATCTATATGCTGTCTACAAGAAACCCATCTCAATTTCAAGGATAGGCACCAACTTAAGGTGAAGGGATGGAAGAAAGTATTCCAAGCAAATGGTACCAAAAAGAAAGCGGGTGTGGCTATTCTAATATCAGACAAAATAGACTTCAAAGCAAAAGAAATCAAAAGAGACAAAGAGGGCCATTACATCCTTATTAAAGGAACAATTGACGATGAAGATTTCACAATCATAAATATATATGCACCAAACATCAGTGCACCAAACTTTATAAAGACAATTCTTCAGGATCTCAAGGCACAGATTAACCCCAGCACACTAATACTAGGGGACTTCAATACCCCATTAAGTCCTCTAGACAGATCAACAGGACAAAGGATAAACAGAGAGACATCTGAACTAAATGACACAATACACCAAATGGACCTCACAGACATCTACCGAATATTTCACCCAAACACCAGAGAATACACTTTCTACTCAGCACCTCATGGAACATTCTCCAAAATAGACCATATACTGGGACACAGGGAAAAACTCAACAAATATAAAAAGGTTGAAATAATCTCATGCATTCTATCAGACCACAGTGCAATAAAACTCAATATCAACACCAGAATAAACCCTACAACCTACAGGAACACATGGAGACTAAACAACACTCTCCTGAATAATGAGTGGGTCAAGGAAGAAATAAAAAAAGAAATAAAAACATTCCTGGAACTGAATGACAATGATAAAACAACACAGCAAAATCTATGGGACACTCTTAAAGCAATCCTAAGAGGGAAGTTTATAGCTCTAAGTGCCCACATTAAAAAAACAGAAAGAGCACAAGTGAATGAACTAACACTGCAGCTAAAAATACTTGAGAGACAACAACAAATGAACACTAAACACAGAAGACAAGAAGAAATAACAAAAATCATAGCAGAGATCAATGAAATAGAAACAAAAAAACATAAAAAAATCAATGAATCCAAAAGTTGGTTCTTTGAGAGAATAAACAAGATAGACAGACCTCTAACCCAGTTAACCAAAAGAAAGAAGGAACAATTCCAAATCAATAGAATCTGTGATGAAAGGGGAAATATCACAACAATGAAAAGATCCAGAAAATCATATGGGAATCCTTCAAAAACCTATACTCTACTAAGTTTGAAAACCTAGAAGAAATGGATGAATATCTGAAATCCTGGGAATCACCAAATCTCAACCAAGAAGAGATCGACAGCCTGAATAGACCAATAATACATGAAGGAATTGAAGATGTAATAAGTAGCATCCCAGCTAAATAATGCCCAGGCCCAGATGGTTTCATGGCAGAACTCTATAAAATATTTCAAAAAGACTTACAACCATTAATACTCAAGTTGTTTAGAAGGAACAAAACGGAAGGAGTTCTCCCAGATTCCTTCTATGAAGCCAGCATCACGCTATTACCAAAACCAGGTAAAGATACAACCAAAAAGGAGAACTATAGATCCATCTCCCTAATGAACACAGATGCCAAAATTCTAAACAGGAACTGGCAAATCGCATACAGACCCACATCAAGAAGATCATCCATCATGACCAAGTTGGATTCATACCAGAGATGCAGGGATGTTTCAACATACGAAAATCAATAAATATCATCAAACATAAATGGACTGAAAGACAAAAACCACACCATCATCTCAATTGACGTGGAGAAAGCCTTTGACAAAATCCAGCATCCCTTCATGGTTAAAGTCCTAGAGGGAATTGGACTGGAGGGATCATTCCTCAATGTAATCAAATCCATATATAGGAAACCCACAGCCAATATCGTCCTAAATGGGGAAAATGACAGAAGCATTCCCCTTAAAGGTAGGAACTCGGCAAGGCTGCCCCCGTCATCACTCCTTTTCAATATAGTGCTTGAAACCCGTGGTAGGGCAATAAGGCAAGAAAAGGAAATTAAAGGAGTTCTAATTGGAAAAGAGGAAGTCAAACTATCCCTTTTTTGCTGATGATATGATTGTCTACCTAAGGGATGCTAAAAACTCCACCAGAAAACTCCTAGAAACGATTAAGAGCTTCGGTAAAGTGGCAGGATACAAAATAAATCTAGAAAAATCGGTAGCCTTTCTTTACACCAACAACAAGCAACTGAAGAAGGACTACAAGGAGAACTTCCCACTCACAATAGCCTCAAAAACAATAAAATACCTAGGAACAAACCTGACCAAAGACACCAAGGATCTCTACAACAAAATTTTTAAACCCCTGAAGAAGGAAATTGAGGAACACATCAGAAGATGGACAAACCTCGCATGCTCATGGATTGGGCAAATAAATATAGTAAAAATGTCCATTCTACCTAAACTAGTGTACAGATTTAATGCAATCCCAATCAAAATCCTCAAGAGTTTCTTCACAGGCTTGGAAAAAATATCCTCAATTTCATTTGGAAAAGAAAAAGACCCCGAATAGCCAAAGCAACCCTAAGCGAAAAGAGGAATACATGGGGGAATCTCTCTACCAGACATCAAACTATACTACAGGGCTATAGTCATAAAAACAGATTGGTACTGGCACAAAAGCAGACCAGTTGACCAATGGAATAAAACTGAAGATCCAAACCTGAGCTCATACAATTTCAGCCACCTCATATTTGACAAGGGGGCCAAGAAGACACAATGGAGGAAAGACAGCATCTTCAGCAAGTGGTGTTGGCAAAACTGGATCACCACTTGTAGAAGAATGAAATTAAACCCCTACCTCTCACCTTGTACAAAGGTCAACTCCAGATGGACCAAAGACCTCAATGTGAAACCCCAAACTCTGGAGGTGATAGAAGAGAAGCTTGGCAGCAGACTACAAGACATAGGTGTAGGAAAAGACTTCCTAAATCAGACAGCAGCTGCACAAGAAATAAGATCGACAATTGACAAATGGGACCTCATTAAACTCAAAAGCTTCTGTACATCAAAGGAAGCAATAAAGGAAGTGAGGAGAAGACCCACAGAGTGGGAGGAAACCTTCACAGCAGATACATCTGACAAAGCATTAATTTCCAGAGTATACAAGCTACTCAAAAAACAAAGAAGAAAGAAAACAAATGAATCACTCAAAAGATGGAGCAAAGATCTGAATAGAGACTTCACAGAGGAGGAATTAGAGATGGCTGTCTTTTGAAGACAGGGTCTCCCTTAGCTCCAGCTGGCCTTGGACTCACCTCAAGAACCAGGCTGGCCTGTGAACTCACTATAAGATCCACCTGCCTCTGCTCCGCAATGCTGGATTAAAGGCCATGCACCACCACACCCGCAGCTTTTTCTTTCCTCCACTGTCAGATGGGCCAACCTTCAGTCTGCTGCACTTCTTGTAACATCCTTAACAATGCAAGCTGTATTTTCTTTCTCAGCATTAAGGTGTGATACGTTTTGACCTGTGGCAACACTAAAATCTTTTCCCTTGAGTTATTTTAAGATTCTTGCAAATTGGCAAAGTTTTGGTAAAATCGGTTCTATATAGGTCTTGTATCCCTTCCCTTTTTTTAATTGTTATTTGTTTTATTTATATTTCTGTTAGCTTTTTTTGTATGTACCATAAGTCTCCAAAAAGGCGCAGTTGTATTACACATACCTATAGGGTGGAATCAAGGCACAGATTTCATCAAATTCACCATCTGTTTGGGTGACTTGTATGTGATTAGCTTGGGAAGCAAACTTAATTTTTTTAAGTTGAATCATTCCTACAGGTAAAAGAGAAGGCTACAAGATGGATACTTACAGCAGAAAATTATAGAGAACATTTGTATGTTGCCGAATCCCAAAGTTTTGTGCTAATATCAGTTATTTTTAAAGTAAAAACAAATGTGGACAACAATTTATATTTCCAATTAACTCAGTGCATACGTTTTTATCAGGACCTTTAATCAATGTATTAGTCACTTTTCTGTTGCTGTGATAAACACCATGACCAAGGAACTTATAAAAGGAAGATTTTTATTTGACTATGATTGACGGTTCCAGGGAATTAGAAGCCCATTATGGCGGGAGGCGTGGTGGCTGAGCTGGAGCAGAAAGCCAAGGGTCACATCTCACAATTGAGCACAGGAAGCCAAGAGAAGCAACTGTAACCACGAGTGCTTGTTAAACTCCTAAGCTGCCCATATGACTTCTCTAGATGGCCACACCTTCTAAGATCTCCAAAAAACAGTGCCACAATCTGGAGACAAATGTCCCGAATACTTACAGCCTATGGGGGACACTCATATCATACCACGCACCTGCACGGGTTTATTTGATCCAATGTTTTGTATTATATTTCACTATTATATTTATCTTTTATTCTTAATGCTTCTAATTATATCATCTTTATTGTTATTATCTCTTGTTTTTAGTTACTATGTATTTTCTCTGGGTCTATAATCTGGTATTATCTGTTTGAACTTCACGTCAATAAAATTTATCTATTAATCTAACAAATATAGGTTACATTCCCATTTTGTCCCTTGTCTCTACTTGCCTCTCTCCGACCTTTTGTCCTCGCTGATTCACGTCATTTCTAGTCAGTTTTTTCGTGTGAGGATGCAAGTATGGCTGTGTTTTTCTTTTAGAATAACACAATGCCTCTTCCACAAGAAATATTTTATAGCTGGGTTATTGTGCTAGCATCCACATATTGAGGGATACCATTTGTCCATTGTTTTTCTCTGGACTGTGGTCTATTTTCACTTATATATAGTCTCTAGCATCTATGCGAGTTTACCTGCGAAGAGTTTCAATGGAATGTGTGTTTCTTTCTTTTACTGGCGCATAGAACTCCATTGTATACTATGTTTTACCACATTATTTCTTCTATACCACTCGTCCTTGGGGCATTTGGGTTGGTTTCCATCTTTGCCTCATTGAGTGAACAGAGCTGCAATAGTATAGCTGTGCATGTATTCTGCATGATTAAGATTTCTGATCCTGTGTGGGTTAGATGTACCCAGGAGTGAGTGGTATTACTGGGTCAGTTGGCAAGCTTTTTGAGTCTTCCAAGGTTCTCCACACTGCTTTTCCATAGTGGCTGTACTAAGGTTTTACGATTTCCCACTCAGAATTGGTAGTGTTTTGCCCGCTATCCCAACAGATTCTCTCTCCAGTCACTTGTATCAATTTTGTTGTATTGTCTGCGCCTAGATCTTATCAAGACGTTAAGATGAATCATCAAGCTAGATATGTGTCTTTGAAGTTTGGCGTATGGATCCACTCGTATGATATATTAGTTGACGTTGTAAGCTGTCTTCAGTTCTTTTTCACAGATGTTTTCTCAGACCATATCTCTCTGAATTCCTTGCCTCTCTGTGAAGCTCTCTATTCAGTTTCAGCTTTTTCTTTGCTCCATCCTTTTCGAGTTTCTCTGCGCTTATCTAATATATGCGGGAAATGCTGAATTGTTATTATTGTGCCCTCCAGTGGTGGGTTTGGAATTCTTTCAAGATTTTGTTATTATTTAATTCCATCATTGGTTCAACTGGTGCTGTGTTTTTTTTTGTTTTTTTTTTTTTTGCCAGTCAAGCTCTTGGGTTTGTAATTGAAAATAAATGCTATGNCATAAGTCTCAAAAAGGGCAGTTGTATTACACATACCTATAGGGTGGAATCAAGGCACGGATTTCATCAAATTCACCATGCTGTTTGGGTGACTGATGTGATTAGCTTGGGAAGCAAACTTAATTTTTAAGTTGAATCATCCTACGGTAAAAAGAGAAGGCTACAAGATAGATACTTACAGCAGAAAAATTATAGAGAACATTTGTATGTGCCAATCCCAAAGTTATTGTTATACAGATTTACAGTAAAACAAATGTGGACAACAATTTATATTTCCAATTAACTCAGGTGCATTACGTTTTTATCAGGACCTTTAATCATTGTATTAGTCACTTTTCTGTTGCTGTGATAAAACACCATGACCAAGAAACTTATAAAAGGAAAGTTTATTTGAGCTATGATTGACGGTTCCAGGGAATTAAAGTCCATTATGGCGGGAGGCGTGGTGGCTGAGCTGGAGCAGCAAGCGAGGGTCACATCTCACAATGAGCACAGGAAGCCAAGAAAGAGCAACTGTAGACCACGAGTGCTTGTTAAACTCACTAAGCCTGCCCATAATGCACTTCCTCTAGAGGCCACACCTTCTAAGATCTCCAAAAAACAGTGCCACCAACTGGAGACAAATGTCTGAATACTTACAGCCTATGGGGGACACTCCTTATCAAACCACCACACAATGTTTTTAATATCACCATATTTTACTTTTACTAAGTCCAAACACCCAAGTGTAACCTGTAGACAGGTCGGGCAAAAACTGGTACTTGTTGAACTCACCGCAATTAAATATACATTATCAAATATACACCTTCATGTCCCACTCGTTCCACGTCCCAGCCCACACCCTCCTATTACGCCATTGTCGTCAGGTTTCTTGATGCAGCTATTTCTGCCTTGTGTTCCGTTTAATATCCACACCCCTCTCACGACAGTAAAATATCTATTATACACTGGTGTTACATGGTGCGATGCTATCCACATCTTGACGGCGCTACTCATCTTGTCACATTGCTTTTTCGGGACACGCCTGAATTAGTATCACTTAATAAGTGTTCTGTCGCTACTGAGTGCTCGGATTTTTGAATAGTGCGATAAGTACTGTGTCAGTTCCTTCGTTCCTTGTGTGTTGTCTTTTATCCTTTCTTACGCGCTATAGATATACACCTTGCGTTCTACACTGTACCTCTACCCATGATTGCTATCCCACTCTTTGTGACTGAGGGGCATTGGCTTCGGTTGTCTCCCGCTTTTGTGCCTACTTTTGTGAAGAGGGCTGCAATACATATAGATGTGCATGTATCTCTGACATGTATCAGTTTATGCAGTTCTGGGCGCCTACTTATCACCACCTTTCAGGAGTGTATGTAATTGTATGCTTGCCGGTTCCACAAGACTCATCTTACTGCAAAATACATACACAGCTAACTTTCTTGCAGCTCTTTTCCCCCTTTCTCCCCCCCTCTTTCACCCCCCCCCTTGCAACACGCTCTACTTCTTTTTTTCTCTTTTCGCTCGTGCTCACACTAAAGGGTTCTCCACACTGCTTTCCATTTCACGCTGGCCCCTTTCTGTACAAGTTTACATTCCCTCAATCACCGCACATGGCCCACTGAGTGTTCCTCCTAATCCCCACACCCTCTCTAGCATTTGTTATCATTTGGTTTCTTGATCCTGGCAGTCTTATCAGAGTAAGATGATATCTTAGAATGGTCTCAATTTGAATTTCCATACTTCTCGTGACGTTGTACAGTTTTTAAGATGCTTCTCCAGCCCATAAAAAAAAAAAAAAGAAAGGAAGAAAAGCCTCAGACTGCTACAGACATCAAACCCCTCTGTGGATCCTACTTGTAACAACTATTTATAATGAGTCTAATGAAACTTACCTTCTAGGTGCTGCAAAGTTTTATTACGAGTGACTTTCTTTCTTACCTACCCTCCATAGAACAAGGAGAAATATGATGATGATGAGGTCGTTCTCTAACTGTAAATTGGAGCCAACTGTTATAGAAGCAATCTCTTATATAACTGGTAAAACTGCCTTCTTTAATTGACTAATATACATAGGAACTGTGAAAGGGATTATTCTCTATTCAGAATCAAATATAATACTAAAGTCTCCTTAAGTTATGCACTTAAGCAAGATATATTAATACAGGAGGGCTCTGATATCAGCAATGGATTATTCTACCAAGGAGATGTTGGCCAGGGGATCCAAGCTCCCCCGCCCCCCAAAAAAAGATAAAGGCTTCTTGCCTGTAAACTGGGATACCTGCAAGAAGAGAAGCGATAAGGCCCTGCTGTCGAAGACCTGATGTAAGCATGGGAAAGATGTATTGAGACCTCACTTGCAAGTGTACAGTTGGTCTCTGGAATACTAGAGAGTGTTACCAAAGGCCACTAAACCAGTAAAGCAAATATAGGTCTCCTTGAGTCAAGCAAGACTCCTCCATCACCAGCTACACCTCACCTGCCTGGAAATACTGTGCAGCAGTGGCAGCCATATGCCTGTATATCCCAAATCTAATTGGCTATTAGCTCTCTCCTTGGAGGAATAACCCACGGCTGATGCCACAAGCTTACATCCTCTAGCGGTTAGGAGATGTTATAAGCCAGAGTAAGACCCTGTCATATTTAACAGAAAAAAATGTAATTCATGGATTAACATACCATCCAAACATCTGTGTCTATACCAAAGTAAAATACCATAACAATTAGTACTGTTTAAATACCTATATATCTAATTGATTGTGCTTCATTAGTAGGATTGAAAGGTTATTCCTGGACAAACTGTCAGCCCATGAAATGAAACAGCCAGAATTGACCAGAGTAAAAAACAACAGCTCCAGAGAAAATAGACTGTTTTGCTTCTCATCCACCTGTGCCCCTTTTCTAAGCCTAGGGAACAATCTGCGGAAGAGGGGGCATGGTAGAATGTAAGGGCTGCGATTGGGGTGAATGTTGAAACTACAGTAATATAGTCTGGACACTTATTTGATCAACTTGATTGAACATACAAGCCCCGCCTGCTGGATGGTAGGACCCTTGGGCTGTGTGGATTTGGGCACAACTGCTTGCAAATTGGTTTTACATGAAGGATACTTGTACTCATAAATTATTACTTATTCTTAAAATGTGAAAAAAATAAAGAATAGAAAAAAACAAATAAAGGAAAAAGAAAAATTGTTGCTACCAACCTTTTGAGATATTAACATGCATGACCAAAATGTTACAAGCAACTAAGACAGTTAAATGGGCTTGCTGAAAGTTGAAAGTATGTACTTTTTTAAAAGAGTTTAGTTTTTATTTTTTTAATTTTTATTTATTTTATGTGTATGAATGTACTGTCTGCATGCAGGTCTGTGCACCCATGTCACGCAATGCCACGGAGGTCAGAAGAGGGCGTTGGATTCCCCTGGAACTGGAGTCACAGATGGTTCTCAGTCGCCATGTGGGTGCCGGGGATCAAACCCTGGTCCTCTGCAAGAGCAGTCGGCCCTCTTAACCGCAAGGCCATCTCTCCATCCCTGAAAGTATGAACTTTTATTGAGCATCTTTTTCTCTTAACTCTTATGCTTCAGCTCTCTTAATCGCTAGGCCATCTCTCCAGCCCTGAAAGTATGAACTTTTATTGAGCATCTTTTTCTCTTAACTCTTATGCTTATAAATCTGTATTTAAAATGTGTTTAAGACTAGTTGTGCTAGTGCATGCCTTTTGTCCCAGGCCAGCTATGGCTACAAAGTCCCTGTCCTTAAGAGCCAAAAAACTAATAAATAAATTAAAAAAATAAAATGTCTTTACTATTTATTTTTATGTGTATGAGTGTACTGTCTGCATGTAGGTTGGCGTACCTGTGTTGTGCAATGCCAAGGTCAGAAGAGAGCATGGGATTCCCCTGGAACTGGAGTTAAAGACAGTTCTTAGCTGCCATGTGGGTGCTGGGAATCGAACTTGGGTCCTCTGCAAGAGCAGTTGGAGCTCTTAACCACTGAGCCATCTCTCCAGCCCCCCAAATAAGATGTCTTTAATCTCCAACTCTGCTTCATACTGGCTTGCCTTGAAATTCTTCTCAGCAGTCAGGATGAGGATCTGGTTTACCTCAGTCCAGGTCCTTGAAAGTTTAAGGGAATTCCTTAGGCTGCTGTGGGGCAGTGTGGAGCTGTGGTCCTATCCTTGCTATGGTTCCCAGTGCAATACCAAGATAACAGATACAATTATCATAGCCAGGCATGGTGGCCCATGCCTGTAATCCTGGCACTTGGGAGGCAGGGGCAGGCAGATCTCTGAGTTCAGGGCCAGCCTGGTCTGCACAGTGAGATCAAGGACAGCTGGGGCTACAGGGAGACCCTGTCTCAAAAACACACACAAAAATTATCATCTAAAAAAAAAATAATAGTTGCAATAATTTAGATATGAATAATCAACCTTTCCTAAAATTAAAACTAGCTATTCCACATGAGGTTGTAGACATGGAATCAAACTGGCCAAAACCCCCAAAAACAAAAAAACCCTAAAAATACAAACAAAAAACCCCACACAACTCAAAAGGTAAAAAGTTATTTAAAAGACTCCAAACATCAAAAATTTCATAGAATATAAATAACTGGACACATGGGGAACACAATCCAGTTTTTTTAAATGAATTTTGTGGATTAGAGTGATGGCTCAGAGGTTAAAAGCACTGATTGCTCTTGCAGAGGACCTGGGTTCGATTCCCAGCACCCACACGGCCCGTAACAACCATCTGTAACTCCAGTTCCAGGGGATCCAACTCTCTCTTGTCCTCTGTGGGTACTGCCCAACATGGGAGCAGTATACACAGCAGGCAATACACTCATACATATAAAAATAGTAAAAACAATATGAAAATGAGTTTTGTTTGGTTAAAATCCCTTCCCCCGTCTCATCTCCTGCCTTTATTTCTTTAGTTTTCTGTTTTCTTTTTTTTAACATGTAGATATTGTCAGATACAGAGTACCAGACAAAAATCAGACCCAGAGTGTGATGGCTACATGTGCTGTGACCCAGGCATTTCTTGTTCAGTGACTTTACCAATTATTTCTCTCCTAAAGAATGCTTTACTGCCTACCCACCTTTATAACAGATCCTAGGAATGAGCCATCCTAGCACCATGGCCAATATTTGGCCTCCACACAAGATGTGATGCTTGGTCAGCTATGAACTGAGGTTCCCAGTTCCTTGTGTGTTAGATTCTACAAGACTAATTAAAATTTCTGTGCTTGTGGAGAGCTCTCATGTTGCAGGTCTAGAGCCGATGGCCATGTGTTGTCCACCTTCATGGTTTTATTTATATGCTGATTTACTTAATTTCATACATGTATATTAAGAAGGAAAATTCCCAGAAAGAGGGCTGGAGAGATGGCTCAGTGGTTAAGAGCACCAACTGCTCTTGCAGAGGACCGGGATTCGATTCCCAGCACCCACATGGCAGTTAAAGAACTGTCTTTAACTCTACTTCCAGGGGAATCTGAAACCCTCTTCTGACCTCCACAGCACTGCACTACACGGGTGCACCTACCTACATTCAGACAGTATAGTCATACATAATACATAAAATTTAAAAAAAGAAAGTTCCCCAAAACACCTAAAATCAGAACTTCTGCAAGGCTGATTAACTAATTAGAACTTTAATGGTTACAGATAGGTTGTAATGTTGCAGGTCCAAAGCCAATCAAAATTTATCATGGGCTATCTTTAGCATTGTAACAGCCATTCCTTGCCCATTTCTGGCTGACCTAACATTCTTGTGGCCATTAGGTGAAACCTTCTGGAATATATGAACTACCTTCCACCAACCAGATAGCATCTGAGGCTGGTAACAGAGATTGCCCTGCCCTCCTACCTAATGTTTGTACCAATGTATTCAAAACATTTCTTGGTTTTCTTTGTACTATTACTATACATCTTCATGAAAGTACCACCATGTTGGGACAGAGTACTTGGGGAAACCTGAATCTGTGTTCCCAGGACATGGTCATACTTATAGTTGATTCCAGAATAAACGATTTCTTAGCCCCTTTGAGGTGAGAGTTGTTTTTGTGTCATATATATTATTATATATCCTATATATTCTCCTATATATATATGTCCTATATCTCCTATATCTCCTATATATATTTCAATATTTCTTAAATTATTTTATTATTTTATGTGTATGGGTGTATTGCCTGCATGTGTTTTAGTGCACCCAGGTCCTATAATGGTCATGGATTCCCCTGAAAGGAGTTACAGACAGCTGTTAACTGTCATGTGGATGCTGGGAATCAAACCCGAGTCCACTGCAAGAGCAGCCAGTGCTTTTAATCACTGAGCCATCTCTCTAGCATCTGCTCACAATGTATTTTGATATCTAGCTCCTTATCCTCTCTTGTGCTGTAGCTCTAATCTCCCTGACCTCCTTCCTTCTCCCAATCAGTTCCACTTTTACTTTCCTGTTTTTGTTCCATTCCTGTGACTACAAAATGTTATTTGGTAGCAGTTACAAAAATGACATCAGGTGACATCTGAGGCTTATAGCTGACTTCCCCAGCTTGGCTCAAACTCACCCATTTGATGTTCCCATCAACATATTTAGAAAACACCTTGATTTATGGCTTTGTTAGGTTCGTATAAAAACTTCAGCTGGGCATGGTGGCACATGACTTTAGTCCCAGCACTCGAGAGGCAGATGCAGGCAGATCTCTATGAGTTCAAGGCTAGCCTGGTCTACACAGTGAGTTCCAGGACAGCTGGGGCTACAGGGAGACCCTGTCACAAAAAGACCAAAAAAAAAAAAAAAAACTTCATTAAAATATTACCACATTGAAACTTGGTATGAGAGTAACCTGAGTCTATGTTCCTGATCCATGGCCCTTGGAATTGGCCCCAGAATAAACTTTGTTTCATTCCTTTTGAGGTGAAAACTGTGATTTTGCATCAACAAAGAAAATCCCTTTTTATTCCATTAAAACAGTAAACATGCTGACACATGAAGCTTAGTTATTTCTTGACACTATTTCCACGTGTGCAATTTAAAGTCATCATTTACCACCACTCAAGGAAACATGCTTCTCCTAGCTCTTATTACTAGGAACTGAGGCGATGGTTTTACTTGCACAGCAAACATCTCAATTAGCTTTAGCAATTTTTAGCTGCTGTTCCAGGCATGTAGTTTGTGCTGGATAGCAAGCATAGAGACCTGAGTCGGTTCTCTAGTGCCCAGTACAAAAGATTGGCCTGGTGGTGAGTGTTCACAACCCCAGTGTGGGGGGAGATGGTGATCTCTGGGGCTGGCTGGCCAGCCAACTCATCTAACAGGCCGAGAGGCCTTGTCTCAAAAAATAGGGTGGATGGCAACTGAGGAACAACACCTGAGGTTGTCTTTTGGCCTCTACATACATGTGTGATACATGTGCATGTGTACTCACACATAAATATGAACTGGCACACACACATATGTAAGATAAAAAAAAGTATGTCTTATGCCAACTTGAATTTTTTTTAATTTATTTTTTTATGTGTGTGAGTGTACTGTCTGCATGTAGGTTGGTGCACCCATGTTGTGCAATGCCACGGAGGTCAGAAAAGGGCATCGAATTCTCCTGGAACTGGAGTTAAAGATGGTTCTTAGCTGCCACGTGGGTGCTGGGAATCAAACCTGTGTCCTCTGCAAGAGCAGTCAGCACTCTTAACCACTGAACCATCTCTCCAGCCCTGACAACTTTCCAATATCATAGTATGCTGTTAGTATACAACTATGCATAAGAGGAAATTTTTAACAATCACATGTTTAATTAATGTTAGAAAATCAATGAACACATTCGATTCTTATTTTAGTGACCAATTAAGGGCATAATGCAAGACTAGTAAAATTAATAAGCATATATTGTAGCAAACTACAGAAGTATGAGCATAGTTTACTCCTAAACTTAGAAAATGCTGAAGATTGGGGCTGGAGAGATGACTCAGCGGTTAAGAGCACTGACTACTCTTGCAGAGGACCCGGGTTCAATTCGCAGCACCCACATTTTGGCTAAGAACCGTCTTTAGTGCTGGGCATGGTGGTCCATGCCTTTAATCCTAGCACTCAGGAGGCAGAGGCAGGTGGATCTTTGTGAGTTCAGGGCCGGCCTGGTCTACAGAGCGAGTTCCAGGCCAGCTGGGGCTACAGGGAGACCCTCTCTCGAAAAGACCAAAAAAAAAAAAAAAAAAAGAAGACTGAGAAAAAGATGCAAGACAGGACTTAGCATGTATGACAAAATCCATGAGCTCTGGCAGGGGGTGGGGAGACATAAGGGGTGGGCATGTATGGGGGATGAGTCTAAATTTGATTAAGAAATATTGTATGAAATATGCTCAATAAAAATTAACTTAAGCTGGGTGTGGTGGTACATGCCTTTAATCCTAGCACTCAGGAGGCAGAGGCAGGCGGATCTTTGTGAGTTCAAGGCCAGCCTGGTCTACAGAGTGAGTTCCAGGACAGCTGGGGCTACAGGGAGACCCTGTCTCAAAAAAAATTAACATAAAAAAAGACAGAGTAATGCTTGAATTTCAATGTGAAGAGGCTAGGCTAAATTTTTAATTTAACTAAAAGAAAGAGGAGCAATTCAATTTTATTAAACACCTTGCTTGGAAATACACAACACCTGTCTATCAAGTTTTGACCAACTCAATCATTCTAGTTCTCAGACCAGCAAATGTACTTTTCTAAATGTCAGAAAAGCTGAGCAGAGTTTCTATAAGGAGTCTCCCACTTTACAGTGCTAACTGGGGACACACAAAACTGTGACAAAACAGAATTCTACCACATCAAGACTTTAAAGAGAACTGATCATATAAATTATGACAAATGGTATGAGTGCAATATGATGGAACAACAAAACCCATACTGAATAAAAATTTTAACAAGAAAATTCATGTATATTAGCAATTTAACATATTCTCCTGAAAATAAGCTATTTGCTTATTCTTGTCCTTTTTCAAAGTAATAATTTCTTATAAAACTCTGTGTATAAATGTACACACACATATACATACATAGACATATCTGCTAATATATATATTTTTATTTTTTTATTTTTTTTAAGATAGGGCTTTATTTTCTTCAGCCCAGGCTGATAGCGAACTCACAGCAATCCTCTTGCCTTAGCTTCCAGGATACTTGGATCACAGCTGTTAGCCACCATGCCTGTATCAGTAATATAGTTTTGATTTAAGCTAGCTGATTATAACACATTACAAAATTTGAGACAAACCAAACTTTCATTAGCATCACTCTATTTTAGTAGTAGGAAATACTGAGTGTATTTTAATGTTACTTTTCTTTTTCTTTCTCTTCTTTCTTTTCTCTCTCTTCTTTTTCTTTCTTCTTTCTTTTTCTTCTTTCCTTCTTTCTTCCTTTCTTTCTTTGTCTTCTTTCTTTCTCTTTCTCTTCCTTTCTTTCTTCTTTCTTCTTTCCTTCCTTCCTTCCTTCCTTCCTTCCTTTCTCTCTCTCTCTCTCTCTCTCTCTCTCTCTCTCTTTCTTCTTTCTTTCTTTCTTTTTTTCTTTCTTTCTTTCTTTTTGTTTTTTTGAGAGACAGTCTCCCTGCAGCCCCCGCTGGCCTAGAACTCCCTATGCAAACAGGCTGGCCTTGAACTCACAGAGATCCGCCTGCCTCTGCCTCCTGAATGCTGGGATTAAAGGCCTGCACTACTATGCTATTACTTTCTTATATTGAACTTATATTGAATCAAATGATATAACTAGTTCTATAATCAATCTTTGTAAGTATGTAAGAGTACATAATACAAAAATAATTGGGAAAGCAAACTCAGGATTTGAATGTTAAAAGTATGTCTTAAAGAGTTTTATATAATGTTCACTAATTTAAATCACATTGTTAAACGTAAAAATTTTATTCCTCTAGTAGTAACAATGTAAAGCTACAACTTATAAGATCATTCATATTTCAGAAGAAAGTTGCAAACTACAGTATTGATTTAACAACAGGAGATTGGTCTGATGTGTATGATCTAGCACCATTACTTTTTCCTGTTAAAACAACCAATTAAACAAATTAAATGCATGGCTATTTATTTTTTGTTGATTTTCACAGGTGACCCTTTGATGTTGAGTTTGCCTGCAAAAGCATTTGATCTTCTTCCACTCTCAATGGCTGGACTTCGAAGTTTCTCCCTAAGAAATATACATAGGAACATAAATACCATTTTTAAAATGCTCAATGGTTTATTAAGTCACTGCAAACATCTTAAAAGCCACTTTATAAGTTTCATCATATAAACTTCTTAACAGCTTTGGAAAACAGAAAACTATTTTATTAAAAATTTAAAAGAAAATACAGGATATTTACCTAAGATGCCTGTGCTTCAGTTTAAATTGCTTACAGTTTAAACAACGCTGTTTTTAATATGGAAGTCATTAGTAATATTTACAGTTAAGTAATTTAGCTCCTGAGTTGTACCATCCCCATATTAAATGTGATTCAGCAGTCACATGTAGCTACTAGTTACCATGTTGACCAGCACAGTTTTGTCATGCAGAACTTACCAGTTCAGAAAATGCTACTATTAAGACAAAATGCAGCTCTTAGAGCTATAGATTTGTAGATCATCTAAAAAAAGAGTATACTTTCTCTAACTGGGATCTGGATTTCATACTTAACACTGTTAGATTTTTTTTTTATTGGAGACAGGGTCTCTCTTTAGTTCCAGCTGGCCTGGAGCTAGCTATCTAGACCAGGCTGGCCTTAAACTCACAGAGATCTGCCTGCCTCTGCCTCCTGAGTGTTTGGATTAAAGGTGTATGCCACCATGCCCAGCCAACACTGTTAGATTTTTTAACCATGATGTTTTCAATGTAAGGTAAATATTTAAAATTAAGATGGAAGCAAAATTTTAAGCCATTTAAATACAAAATATTCATGCTCTAAATTCAGAATGATGGTGGCACGTGAAGTGTGCACGAGACTTCTGATGCACTCGACACCTGTCTGTCCAGTGCTGGTTCTGTGAGCCTGCCCCCTTTCACAGGCTAGAACACATTTCTGTTTTGTCAATTTTATTTTGAGACGTGGTCTCCCCTTTAGCCCCAGCTGGCCTGGAAATGAGATTAAAGGCATGTGTCACCACACCCAGCTTGGATTTCTGTTTTAAGGGTGATTGAGGTCTCTCCTAAGAACCAAATTAACTTCAGAATATGTACTGACTCTCTAAAATGCCCTCTAAGTTTTAATATGTAGTTTCAATACATTTATTTTTCCCAGTTATTCCAAAAGCAATTCCAAGGAAGGCTAAAGTTTTTGTAAACTTCTAAAATATCTAATACACATGAAGCATGGTACTTTATGTACACATTATATATTTAAATTTTATTTGCCATTAAATGCTGTGCTGGATAGCTTTAGTGTCAACTTGATACACCTGGGTAGAGGGAGCATCAGTTGGGGAAGTTCCTGCATTGGACTGGCCTTGTGGCCATGTCTCTGGAGTACTGAACTGATTGTTGAGTGATGTGGGAGGGCTCAGCATACTATTGGTGGTGCCACCCTGGGCAGGTTGTTGTGTACTGTGTAAGAAGGCAGGCTAGGCATGAGCCCGGGGAGCAAGCCAGTGAACAGCATTCCTCCATGGCCTGTGCTTCAGCTCCTGTCTCCAGGTTCCTGCCCTGAGCCTTGGGCTCCCTGAGTGATGAATGGTGACCAGGGAGATGTGAGCCAAATAAACCCTTTCCTCCCCAAGTTGGTGTTGGTCAGAGCGTTTTGTCTCAGCAATTGAAGAGAAACTAGAACAAATGCTAAACTGTGACTTGCTAAGGAAATTCTGTCTTCTAAAGACAAAACCTTTCTCCATATAGTAATCTCTGGATATAAGTACCTCAACCTGATATGAAATATGTGACTTTGAAAGTTCAGACTAGGATCCGTCTCACAAAATAACTTCATTATAGTAAGTATATAAATTTTCCTTAGGATTTTTGTCATCTCTCTTTTCAAGCCTAGTTTTCTGATGAATTTTTATAATTCTAAAATACTATTTATTGGTTTTCAAAAACAAATTATAATTTGTATGGACTACCTAGGATTCAATATAAATTTATTATGATTCCCATAAAGGATACAGTAGCTACACCTTTGCGTAGTCTTCAAAATTTCTTTACAAGTGGTAAAGTTATGTAATTTTTTTTTTTGGTGTATGTGTGTGTTTGTGTTCCTGTGTGTGTGCATGTGTGTGGAGGTCAGAAAACAATCCTAGGCATCATTCCTTGGGCTTTGTACTCACAACATAGGCTAAGCTGGCTGGCTAGTGAGCCCAGAGAGACAAGCTGCCTGCCTTCCCAACACTGAGACTACAAGCGTGTGATGCCATGTCAGTATTTTAAAACATTTATTTTCATTTCGTGTATAAGTGTATTGCCTGCATGTATGTAAGTGCACTCGTGTGTTGTTCATTGCATGTGGAATCATAAGAGGGCATTGGCTTCCCTTGGAACTGGAGTTATAGAAGGTTGTTAGCTGCCATGTGAGTGCTGGGCATCAAACCCAGGTCCTCTGTAAGAGCAGCCAGTGTTCTTAACCACTGAGCCATCTCTCCAGCCCCAGCTTTGTATTTTTTAAAACACTTGGGTTTTGAGAATCAAACTCAGGTCCTCAAGATTGCATGGTGAGCACTTACCTACTGAGCTATCTGCCCTGCCCAAGAAATAACATTTCACAAAATATATTAAAAACCTTTTTTTGGTCTTTTTGAGACAGAGTCTCTGTATAACTCCAACTGACCCGGAACTTAGTGGGTACCCCAAGACGGGCCTCTCTCTTACAGAGATCTGCCTGCCTCTGCCTTCCAAGTGCTGGGATCAATGGCGATGTGCCTCCAGGACAGGCTTCAAAATATATTTAAATTTTTTAATGTATGCTTCAGCACACTCATGTTTCATCTCTGTAAAATGTATTAGAATTACATATTGATAAGATTACTGCATCATAACATATATTGCTATACATGTACTGTGTGTAACTGAGGTTGACCAGGCTACAGTGCATGAACCCAAAACCAAGGGCATTTGGGGACCCAAACTTGACTCTATAGATCTTAATTACATGTACATATATATTAAAAGTGCAGGAAATCTGGTGGGAGTCAGTAAGGAATATGAGATATGCAGATATGGGAGATTGAAATATGATCAAAATATACAAAATTTATAAATATCCAATAAAAACAGGAAAAAAGATACACAAATTTTAAGTTTCCTTAAAAAGCACTACATTTAGAAATAGGTTTTACCTTCTTCTGTGTTCTCGTGATCCTAAATCGTCACGACCAACACTTCGCATTTTCATGTTTTCTAGATTATGTGATTGTCCACTAGGGTTGTACTTCAAAACCTCATTGTGCCACTCATCATCAAAAGCATGGGCATCATCTATAATATACAAATAAAGGGAATGAATATTTAGGATTTTTTTTTGAGATAGTCACTATAACGCACTCTCTGTCCTGGAACTCACTATGAAGACCAGGCAGGTCTTGAACTCACTATGTAGACCAGGCAGGCCTTGAACTCACAAAGATCTGCCTCCCTCTGTTTCCCCAAGTGCTGGGTTAAAGTCATGAGCCCCAACACCCAACATAAATATTTAGGTTTCTATAGTCAGTGATTATGTTGGTTCACCATGTACTTCATATAATCTTCATTTCAAGACAGAGGCAGGACTCTTCCTGATTGTTTCTCTCCTACTGATGATCTGATCTGTTTATTGATAATTCAATTTTCACTCACCAGCTTGACGATCCTATTGCTCTGCTTAGTGGACTGGATGACTCAATTATAGTCATTTGCAATTTTACTTTTTTTTTTTTATTAATTTTTTTTTATTTATTTCTGTATGTGTTTGAATGTACTGTCTGCATGCAGGTTTGTGCACTCGTGTCGTGCAATGCCGCGGAGGTCAGAAGCGGGTCTCGGATTCCCCTGGAACTGGAGTTCTCCTGGAATTGGAGTTTCAGACGGTTCTCAGCTGCCATGTGGGTGCTGGGGATCGAACCCGGGTCCTCTGTAAGAGTGGTCGGTGCTCTTAACCGCTAGGCCATCTCTCCAGCCCTTTTTTTGTCTTTTTGAGACAATGTCTCCCTTTTAGTCCCAGCTGGCCTGGAGCTCGCTATGTAGACCAGGGTGGCCTTGAACTCACAGAGATCCGCCTACCTCTGCCTCCCAAGTGCTGGGATTACAGGCATGTGCCACCACGCCCGGCAGTAATTTTACTTACTGAACCATCTGCAGTGACCCTGGCGCTCCCGTGTACTTGGACACTCCCATCAGTAGCTTGCATTTCTAGTTAGCTTGTCATATTCTTTCAAAAACTATTTAGTATTTTATGTGTATGAGTGCATTGCCTGCATGCATGTTAAGGGCACCTGTGTTGTGTAATGCCCACAGAGATGAGAAGAGGGGCTTGGAGCCCCTGGAACTGGAGTTACAAACAGTTGCTAACCTCCATGTTGGTGCTGGAAACGGAACCGGTCCTCTACAAGAGCAGCCAGGGCTCTTAACCACTGAGCCATCTGTCCTAGCCTCCATATTCTTGACTTAAGCTTGTTGTCAGTTTCCTGACACTAGCAAGTTATGATATCATGAAGCAGGTAATCCTACATGTAGATGATAGTCCTTATTCTTTCCCATTGCTTTTTTTAAATTTTATTTTATTTTTAAAATTGTGTGTGCGTATGCATGTGTGTGTGTGTGTGTGTGTGTGTATGTGTGTGTTTGAACATTTGAAGGCCAGAAGCAGCTCTCTGGCTGTTCTTTCAGAGGACCTGGGTTCAGTTCCTAGCACCCACATGGTGACATGGTGACTAACAACAATCTGTAACTCCAGTTCCAAGGGATCTAATGCCTTCCTCTAGCTTCCATGGGCACCACACAAGATGGAGGCACTCAGTATATTCGTGCAGGCAAGACACTCAGACACATAAAACAAAAAGAAATAAAAAGTGAAAATATAATAAGAAAGGTTAACAAGTAGAAAGGCTCAAATGCATTGATGAATATAAAAATCTAGAAAATACAGTAATATGTTATCTAACATATATCAGAAATTAAATTTTTATCTATTCAAAGTTTAGTGTTCAAAATTTAGAATTTTTATTTTAATTTTTTAAAGCAATTCTTTTTTAAAAATTTTATTATTTTTTTATGTGTATGAATGTACTGTCTGCATGCAGGTCTGTGCACCTGTGTCGTGCAATGCCGTGGAGGTCAGAAGAGGGTGTTGGATTCCCCTGGAACTGGAGTTAAAGACAGTTCTCAGCTGCCATATGGGTACTGGGGATCAAACCCAGGTCCTCTGCAAGAGCAGTCGGCACTCCCAACCACTATGCTATCTCTCCAGCCCAATTTAGAATTTTTAAAGTAAATTATGATGTATTTTCAAGTAAACTTTCAGGTAATCATTTAGAATATATTTTTAAAAAGTATATGTGTTTACAATTTTAATGGTGAGATAAACAGCACAATATAAACAAAATGGCAAAATACAAAGTTAAAAAGGGTGGCACATGCCTTTAATCCTAGCATTTGGGAGGCAGAGGCAGGAGGATCTCTGTGAGTTCAAGGCCAGCCTGGTCTATATAGTGAGTTCCAGGCCAGCTGGGACTAAAGGGAGACCCTGCCTCATAAAAAGACAAAAAAAAAAAAAAAAAGAGATGTACATACATACACACATACACACATACACACACACGCACACACACACACACACACTATTAGGCGGTTCATTAAGGCATTAGTACATCTTGGGGGCTGAAGTTACAGGTAATTTTTATTTTCTCTTTTATACTTTTTTTCCAAATGTGTTGAGTGTTTTGCCTGCATATGTGTAAGTGCACTATGTGTGTTAAGTGCCTGTGCAGGTCAGAAGAGGGTGTCAGATTCCTTAGAACTGGAGTTAATGGATAGTTGTAGCCACCACGTGAGCACTGGGAACTGAACTTGTTTTTCTGCAAAACCAGCAAGTGCTATTTTTTTGTTTGGTCTTTTTTTTTGTCTTTTCGAGACAGGGTCTCCCGGTAGCCCCACCTGTCCTGGAACTCACTCTGTAGACCAGGCTGGCCTTGAACTCACAAAGATCTGCCTGCCTCTGCCTCCTGAGTGCTAGGATTAAAGGCGTGCACAAACACGCCCGGCTAGCAAGTGCTTTTAACTACCAAGCCATCTCTCAAGCCATCTTTCCTTTATACTTTTTTTAAGTATATTTTTTGATAATTGAAACAATTTAAAAACTCACTTTGAGTATCAATAATACTAAACTTAAAATATTTCATTTTATAATTTTTAAATATAATAGAAGAAAACTAAATGATACCTTACACTGACAAAAGTTATTGAAAAAATATATCTGAGCCGGGTATGGTGGCACATGCCTTTAATCCCAGCACTCAGGAGGCAAAGGCAGGTGGATCTTTGTGAGTTCAAGGCCAGCCTGGTCTATAGAGTGAGTTCCAGGACAGCTGGGACTATAGGGAGACCCTGTCTTGAAAAAGACAAAAGAAAAATCTGTTAAATAATGAAATACAACCATATTAGTTTGACAAACATTTCCAGTACAATTTTTTTTAAATTACATCTTGAGATGTTCCCACATAAAAATTTATCAAGTTATGGTGGGGTGTGGTGATGCCTTTAATCCTAGCACTCGGGAGGCAGAGGCAGGCAGATCTTTGTGAGTTCAAGGCCAGCCTGGTCTACAAAGGGGGTTCCAAGACAGCTGGGGCTACAGGAAGACCCTGTCTCAAAAAGACAAAAAAATTATTAAGTTCTACAAATTCAGCTACTATTTAAAAAAAAAATTTATTTTTGGTCTTTTTGAGACAGGGTCTTCCTGTAGTCCCAGCTGTCCAGGAACTCACTCTCTAGACCAGGCTGGCCTTAAAATTTTTTTGAAACAGGGTCTCCCAAGCTGTCCTGAAGCTCATTATATAAATGAGCCTGGCTTGGATCTCATGGATATCCACCAGCCTTTGCCTCTGCCTTGAGAGCTGGGATTATAGGTGTGTGCCACCATACCACAGCTATTTTAACTTTTGAAAAAAAATAAGTTTTATGTGCTGACTTACTTTCACTCATATTGATGAACTCTTGATTGACCTCTTCATCTCCAGTTTTGCTGTTCTTTGACTTTTTAATGACATGCGCTCGATCATGGATATGATGGCCAACAGCCATTTTTTCTAGTCCACTGTCAGAATCTCTCAATGCTCTTCTGGTTTCCTTTATCTGTAAAAGAAAAGAAAGTAAAAAAAAAAAAAAGAGTAAAGAAAGTAAGAATTATTTAGTTAATATGTAAAATAGGAGCCATGCCACGTGCAGGCAAATCTCTATGAAATCAAGGCTAGCCTAGTCTACATAGCAAGTTTCAGGTCAATTGGGGCTATAGGGAGACCCTATCTCAAAAAAGTATTTATAGAAGGGATTTAATTCCAAATTCCTCAGGATTAGTTTACTAATTGAGGTAAAGCTCAATCTGTTCTTCTAAAATTCCATGATATTTGTGTGTGTGTGTGTGTGTGTGTGTGTGTGTGTGTGTTTTGAGACAGGGTGTCCCTGTAGCCCCAGCTGGCCTGAAGCCCGCTATGTAGACCAGCCTGGCCTTGAACTCAAGGAGATCCGCCTCTGGAGTGATTGGATCAAAGGCATGCACCACTACAGCCAGCTAACTCCATGATTTTGTACAATGAATGTACAAAACTGATGAGTTGCCATACTCAGTTCCACTATCAAAAGAAGTCTCATATATTTCTTTAACAATTTACAGTTTAACCTTCTTCCAAGTTGCAAAAAAACATTAAAACAAAGAATAATTACATAAAACAGTATCTTTGACACTGTCTTTGACAATGTAATAGATGGAAGTTAATACAGGCAACAAAATATTCATTTATGTCAAAGGACTTGAGTCTCATAGCACCTACCTACTAGCTCTATGATACTTCTATCATTAGAGTATTTATAATAGCCAAAGATTATTAACATGATTCATTGTGATCGATCTAAAATTACATTCAGTTTAGAATCAGACTTCGGTATTTTCAGCAAGTTAACATATCAGTGAATTTGCTGAACTACGCCCCAAAATCACTAATAGCTATATACTTACATTTAAGAACTTTCTATTAGTCTGGTAAACATAAAATTTTACCATAAGCACTAATAAGGCAATGAAGAACTTTTAGTTTTCATATTACAGTTTGAAGAAGCCAACAGTGTTAATCACTATGTGTTAGTAACTTGGTAACTTTTATGTAAAAATGAGGGGTACATACACCCTAACAACCAAGTAATACTATTCATAGACCCTTTACAAGAAGTCATGGATTTGGTTTTCTGCTATATTTATATTCTGGGTGCCATATAATAATTAAAAATAAAGAAACCAGGGTTACAAGTACCAATTTGAATTTTAGAAACATTACTGAACAATTGGCAAGTTGTACAAGACATGTACAGTAATTATACCATTTGTATAAAGTTAATAACCTATGAAAATTATCTTATTTTGTTAAACATACATTAAGAATACAATTATTAAAAATTCACATGCATAGCCAGGTGTGGTGGTGCATGCCTTTAATCCTAGCACTAGGGAGGCAGAGGCAGGTGGATCTCTGTGAGTTCAAGGCCTGCCGGGTCTACAAAGTGAGCTCCAGGCCAGCTGGGACTAAAGGGAGACCCTGTCTCAAAAAGACAAAAAAAAAAAAAAATTCACATGCACAATAAACTCCAGATACTAGAAAACAGTTATCTCCTGAAAAGATAGGGAAAGGGGCCTGAGAAGACTAGATTAGAAGCTTTATATCTGTTATACTCATGCTCAAAAAATAAACAAGAGACATCTGAGAAGAAATAAGAGAAAAATGTTATGATTTGACTAAACTACTTGTCAGGAATATGAGTTTATTATACATCTTTTCTGTAGTTTGAATATTAGTTCAAAATTTAATTAAATTCAGATATAAACTATACGTAGACATTAATTTCATGATACAAAGCCTACTTTTAATGTCTGTCTTATAAGTATATAAATCTAAAAGGCATCAATTGATATTCATATGAAAGTCACTCTCATGGCAAGGGGACAAAAAGTTCTGTAAACTAAATGTAGTTTAGCTTTAATAGTTTTTACAGTGATTAGTGCCTAGTCAACTTGCCTCCTTCCCATCCCCTGCCACTGTCAGGCAAGCTATCACTCTACAACCTAATAAAGCTCTAAGAATGTTTATACAATACTCAAAGCCATGCATGGAAGCCTATGCCAGCAATTACAGACCTAGGAAGCTGAGACAGGATTGCTGCAAGTTTGAGGCCGCTAAGGGCTGCATAATAACCCTTGTCTCAAACAACAACTACAGGTCCTACTACTTACTCCTCCTGGAGCTCTACGAGTTTGAGTTGAGGCCTGGAAAATCTTTGGTGGTTCATCTCCTACTTTGGAATATGTCATAACTGAGGATGAACAAAATGAATGTCCATTTGGATCCACTGAAAGCTGACCCTAGAGACAAAAGAAAATTGTAAATTCACACTCTAGTTAAATATAAAGAATACTAAATTTCAAATAAACAATAATACTAGATACCAGTTTATTAGGGTTACCTACCATATTACCAAGATAGTTTATCCAAGTGAGACCTGGGGTCCTAATCTTCCATTTTTGGTGTTAGTTTCTATTTCTCTTGTAAAGTATAAATAATTCACCCACTCAGATCTTTAGTCTTTGAGTCCATGTGGCTTAGATTTATTTATTTTTTTATAATATTTATTTATTTTGTATGTGTATGAATGTACTGTCTGCATGCAGGTTTGTGCACCCGTGTCGTGCAATGCCGCAGAGGTCAGAGGAGGGTGTCGGATTCCCCTGGAACTGGAGTTACAGACGGTTCTNCGGATTCCCCTGGAACTGGAGTTCTCCTGGAACTGGAGTTACAGACGGTTCTTAGCCACCATGTGGGTGCTGGGGATCAAACCCGGGTCCTCTGCAAGAGCAGTCGGTGCTCTTAACCAGTAGGCTATCTCTCCAGCCCCAGTGGCTTAGATTTAAATAAAGATAATATATATACTCTTGAAACTTGAGATAATTCCTTAGATAGTGGTTATCCCTTGTGCAGTCTTGCCATTCAGTATCAAGTGAATTAGGTATGTATCAAGAACTTTTATATTTTCTATGAGTTCTAGATTAATACATCTCTAAAACCATTGCAAATACTCTAGATTTTAGCATTCTTTTTTTTTAAACTTTTTGAAATTTTATTTATTTTTGCATGTGTATGAATGTACTGTCTGCATGTAGGTCTGTGCGCCTGTGTCGTCCAGTGCCGCGGAGGTCAGAAGAGGGTCTCGGATTCCCCTGGAACTGGAGTTCTCCTGGAATTGGAGTTACAGACGGTTCTTAGCCGCCATGTGGGTGCTGGGGATTGAACCCGGGTCCTCTGCATGAGCAGTCAGTGCTCTTAACTGCTAGGCTATCTCTCCAGCCCACATTTTAGCATTCTTTTTTTTTTTAATTTTATTTATTTCCATATGTGTATGAATGTACTGTCTGCATGCAAGTCTGTGCACCCGAGTCGTGCAATGCCGCGGAGGTCAGAAGAGGGCGTCGGATTCCCCTGGACCTGGAGTTCTCCTGGAATTGGAGTTTCAGACGGTTCTCTGCCGCCATGTGGGTGCTGGGGATCGAACCCGGGTCCTCTGCAAGAGCAGTCGGCACTCTTAACCGCTAGGCTATCTCTCCAGCTTTAAGCATTCTTAAATGATATCCAAACTGAATACTGAAATGATTCAGGTCCTCTTCAAACTGAATCAAATTACTTGCTTTGACACCTAATTTTATGAGAACAGTAGAAGTTATAGTTTATAATATTTAGACTGTGTAGATCTAATCTAGTATTCAAACACTTCTAGAATTTTCTTTTTTTCTTTTTGTCTTTTTACTAAGATCTCAAGTTTTATATCTGAAGTACAATTTCTCAGGCCTTATTATTTATTTCTGGTTATACTTTCCTTTTGGATGGTTAAGGCCAAACAGTTAGCCCAGATTAACCAAGGTTTTTGTTTTTTCAAGGTCAGTTGAGGATCTGATCCTCAGGTGTCACTCGGGTTTTTTTTTTGGGGGGGGGAGGGGAGGAGCCCCTGGCTCCTTTTAGGTTTTCATTTACCAGTTCCACCTACTTGAGGACAAAGTCAGGTCTTGCTAGACCAGGCTTCCCTTTTTGAAGCATGAGCAGACTTTCCTCTTTATTGACTGGACACTGGCTAAAGTCCCATTAGTGGATCTCCAAGACCTACCTGCACAGGAAGACTGGTGACTCACATTTGCAGGATAGAATTTCTATTTTCAGAGTTTTTTAAATAAAATTCTAAGCTGCAGGACACTTTTCAAGCAGATAGGTAAATAACATATACAAATGCAAAGAAATGTCCATTGACAGTTCAGTGAATCAGAATAATGTTTTGAGGTTGGATTTTTTTTTAAAAGATTTTGTTTTTTACATATTTTTTTAATTTTATTTTTTATGT
Organism: Rhizomys pruinosus; assembly: GCA_009823505.1. NCBI lineage: Eukaryota > Metazoa > Chordata > Mammalia > Rodentia > Spalacidae > Rhizomys > Rhizomys pruinosus. Next base: position 407,385 of record VZQC01000911.1, on the reverse strand, counting down.
ATATGAATGTACTGTCTGCATGTAGGTTTGTGCACCCGTGTCATGCAATGCTGCGGAAGTCAGAAGAGGGTGTTGGATTCCCCTGGAACTGGAGTTAAAGATGGTTCTCAGTTGCCATGTGGGTGCTGGGGATTGAACCCGGGTTCTCTGTAAGAGCAGTCAGCGCTCTTAACCGCTAGGCCATCTCTCCAGCCCCAGAAAAGATTTCGTTATTTTATGTATATGAGTGTATTGGCTGCATGTATGTAGGTGTGCCCATGTCATGCAATACCAGCAGAGGCCAGAAGATGGTGTCATATCCTCTGGATATGGTCTGGAACTGGAATTACAGACTGTTGTGAGTTGCCATGTGGGTGCTGGGAATTGAACCCGGGTCTTCTGCAAGAGCATCCAGTGCTCTTAACTGCTGAGCCATCTCTCTAGCCTGAGGATGGATTCTTTTTTTTTTTTAATTGTGGAAATCAACAAACATTACTTTTCAAATTGATAGGTTTTAATATAAATTTACTGATATATGACCAAAAGTTTTCTTTAATTAAATAAGATAGAAAATACCAGCACACTAAAAGTATTAAAGTCATTTAAACTTTCATTTCAGGAATAAATTATGTAAGTAATAGATATGAGTTAATCATATAACATATTTTAAGTTCTTTTAACTATGATTAAAAGTGTTTGAAAGTCACTACAATATAGGGTATGATTGGAGTAATGTTCTCATGAGTTTATTTTTAGTACTTACAAAGTTTCTTTGTAACTCCTGTATACTGTTCCGCATATTTAGCATCATCCGGTCCATTGTCTGAAAAGGGTTGACATCTGTATGCTACAGGACATTAGGAAGTATATTATTAACTACACCAAAGAAGCAAATCACTGTTCCCAAAACAGTTGAAAACAGTTTCCCCAATTTATTGTGAGATATCATACAGTAATCAAGCAGGCAAAAATAATTAAAGGACTATACAATATGAGTGATTTGTTAAAGTAAATAAAAATGAAGCATATGCAAAATCCCAAACAGCCAACATAAATGATTAGGGAACTATAACACTGTAAATATATACATATATAGGCATATAATATAGACACATACACACATACACATGTGTGTATGTACTTAGGAACATATATACATATTACTTGCCAGATTTCTTAAAATATAATTTGGTTGATATTAAATATTGAGTGGTATAGTCTGGTCTAGCAATTTTTTCCCTCTTCCCTCTCAATATCCTACCATTCAAATAAAAAAAAGATTCTATGATGTGTCACCTTCATGGTACCAAATGGCTGAAGAAGCCCCCTGATTAGAAGCCTTCCTCTAGAGGTCAACCTATTCTACCTATAGGACTTCAGTTTGCTGCCTGCTGTCAGATCAGGCCATATTCCTTCAAAATAACAAGAACTCCTCTAGGAAACATGATTTCTCACTCAGTTGAGATTTTAACATCCAGGTAGAATTTTTTGCAGTAAATATACTCATATTTGGATTCTGCAAATTGAAGAGAGTGTTTAGCCAGCATCTAGTAGACAGAGGCCAGAGATGCTGCTCAATATCTCTGGTGGTTTGAATGAGTGTCCCCCATAGGCTGTAAGTATTCAGACATTTGTCTCCAGTTGGTGGCACTGTTTTTGGAGGTCTTAGAAGGTGTGGCCGTGCTGGAGGAAGTGCGTTGTTGGGGGCAGGCTTAGTGAGTTTTAACAAGCCTCGTGGTCTACAGTTGCTCTCTCTGCTTCCTGTGCTCTTTACGAGATGTGACCCTCAGCTTCCTGATCCAGCCGCCATG
>VZQC01000911.1:391396-404356 GCA_009823505.1 Rhizomys pruinosus | reverse complement strand
ATGGGAATGTGTATTCGGTTCCACTGTATGTTGGGAGTATGTAATTTGTCTTTTGATTTTACAGGAGCTTACAGTTTGGGAGATTGGCCTGAGTCTCAGAGGAGACTTTGGACTGTGGACTTTTGAATGGCATTGAGACTGGTAAAGACTGTGGGGACTTTTAAGGTTGAACTAAACCGCATTTTGCATTTTATATGGTCAGGAGCCTATGGGGGCCAGGGAGTGGAATGTGGTGGTTTGAATGAGTGTTGCCCATAGACTGTAAGTATTCAGACATTTGTCTCCAGTTGGTGGCACTGTTTTTGGAGGTCTTAGAAGGTGTGGCCATACTGGAGGAAGTGCGTTGTTGGGGGGGCAGGCTTAGTGAGTTTTAACAAGCCTCGTGGTCTACAGTTGCTCTCTCTTGCTTCCTGTGCTCTTTGCGAGATGTGACCCTCAGCTTCCTGCTCCAGATCCAGCCGCCATGCCTCCCGCCATAATGGACTCTAATTCCCTGGAACTGTCAATCGTAAGCTGAAATAAACTCTTCCTTTTATAAGTTCCTTGGTCATGGTGCTTTATCACAGCAACAGAAAAGTGACTAATACAATATCTTACAGTGAATAGGCCAGCTCCAAAGAACAAAGAATTATCCAGCCCCAAATGCTGGTGTTGGGCTAAAACTGAGGAATCCTGCTCTAGAGAACTGCTATTGACTCTGTTTCATCACTGGAATATTTACCAGACGGGTAAAGCACCCATGCTCGAGTTCCATCTGCATTATAAAACAATGGGGTTTGCTTGGTTCAGTGATTTCCTCTGATCAAGCAGGAGTCTCTTGAATGTTCTTTCAGTGCTGCTATTTTAGTCCTGGAGATTGCTTTGATGTCAGTAAAGCTGGCTTCAGTAAAGAATTAGCAAAGACATATTCCTGTCTTCTACTGGTTTTTATTAATGACAATAAAAATTAGGTGAGAGTTCTTCAGTAGTGTAGCTAATTGGTAAGCAGCCCATGCTTCAGGTAGTAACTCCCACCCATGCTCATGCAAGCAACACTAATTAAACTCAGTAGGTCACACATACACACAAAAGACATGAAAAGAGGGAGAGTTGTTAAGAAGGGTTTCAGCAGAAGGAAGTGTAATGATAGAGGGTAAGGGGTGAAAGATCTAATATTATACACATGTATGAAATTGCCAAATAATAAAGAAACTGATAAAAAAATAGGTGAGGAAAACAAATTCCTCTTTAGAGCATGTACCCAACATAGTAGGAAAAAACAGAGGCATATTTAAAGTTATTGAGCCCTACATTCAGGAGTGTAAGGGCAACAAATAAGAATCAGTGGGTTCGGGCTGGAGAGATGGCCTAGCGGTTAAGAGCGCCGACCGCTCTTACAGAGGACCCGGGTTCGATCCCCAGCACCCACATGGCAGCCAAGAACCGTCTGAAACTCCAATTCCAGGAGAGCTCCAGTTCCAGGGGAATCCGACGCCCTCTTCTGACCTCCGTGGCATTGCACGACACAGGTGCACAAACCTGCATGCAGACAGTACATCATACACATACAGAAATAAATAAAAATTAAAAAAAAAAGACTCAGTGGGTTCTTAAGAGGACACAAGTTGGGGGCTGGGGTAGGAAGAAGGGGGTGGAACTAGGAGGATTTATGCAGAGTAAACGAGGATGAATATGGTAAAATACATTGTATGACAGTCTCAAATAATTAATAAAATCTTTTTAAAAGAATAAACTCTCCTAAATTTAAAAAAATATTCAAAGAGATTGATACATTTATGAGCATGCAAAAGCCCAAAGTAAACTTAACTGCAAATTAATTCTGTAAATATTCTAAATATTTTAACTCTAGGTTGTATAACAAAATTTATGAGATGTAGAAGGAGAAGAAGATGGAGGAAAAGATCAGACAGTATATTCTGTTCCCATTTCACTGTCATTAAAAACGTGTGTCTGGGGCTGGAGAGATGGCCTAGCGGTTAAGAGCACCAACCACTCTTACAGAGCACCCGGGTTCGATCCCCAGCACCCACATGGTGGCTGAGAACTGTCTGAAACTCCAATTCCAGGAGAACTCCAGTTCCAGGAGAACCTGACACCCTCTTCTGACCTCCGCGGCATTGCACGACACGGGTGCACAAACCTGCATGCAGACAGTACATTCATACACATGCAGAAATAAATAAAATTTAAAAAAAGGTGTGTCTGGCTAGGCGTGGTGGTACATGCCTTTAATCCCAGCATTCAGGAGGCAGAGGCAGGTGGTTATCTATGAGTTCAAGGCCAGCCTGGTCTACATAGTGAGCTCCAGGCTAGCTGGGACTAAAGGGAGACCCTGTCTCAAAAACACAAAAAACAAAACAAAACAAAACAAAAAACCCATGTTTGTGAACTCGCTCCTGGATGGTCCTGATGTGACAAGAAATGGTACAACCTGGAGTAGAAACTCCGGTGTTCATGCTTCCTCCCAATTTGTAGCCTTGTCATTCCTTTTTATCATTCAAGTATCAGCAACTTTGAAAAGCCTTTCCCAGACACCTGCCTTAATCTCAGCCCTACTTACACATATATGTATGTAGAAGTACCTTGCTTCATCTCCTTATAGTACTGTGGTATCTGAAATTATTTTACTGTCTCTTCCTATTTAAAGAATAGTCTACAGGGCTAGAGAGATGGCCTAGTGGTTGAGAGCACCAACTGCTCTTGCAGAGGACCCGGGTTCGATCCCCAGCACCCACATGGCGGGCGAGAACCGTCTTTAACTCCAGTTCCAGGGGAATCCGACACACCCTCTTCTAACCTCTGAGGCATTGCATGACACAGGTGCACAAACCTACATACAGACAGTGCATTCATACACATACAAAAATAAATAAAATTTAAAAAAAAAATAGTCTATGAGGGCAGGGACATCCTCTCTGTATTGTTTACCACTAAATCTCCAAAGTTAAAATGACTCCTGGCAGATAAAAAGAACTCAACAAATATTTGCTAAATGAATTAAAAAATTATATCTATCTCAAGGCTGGGGAGTGTGGTCCACTGGTTAAGCACTAGTCTAGCAGGTTTGAGGCATTGGGTTTGACCACTAGCTCAGCTCAAATCTATGTCTACCAGAATAAACTACTTGGTCAATACATAGATGCCTCAAAGTTAGAGCACTCAAAACTTAAATGATTGTTTTGACTTACATGCATCCCACCCCAAGCTATACTGACTCTGTGGTCTCTCCGATGCTTAACTCAAAAGCATTATACTTTCCACACATTTCTCAAATCCAATCAATCCCCAAGTTCAAGCCATTTATGTGTTTCTTTTTTAAAAAACTTTTTATTATTTTCTGTGTATGAGTGTATTGCCTGCATGTATGTAAGTGCACCCGTGCCATGCAGTACCCCTGGAGGTCACAAGGTGTTGGAACCCCTGGAACTGGAGCTATGGACAGTCATTAGCTGCCATGTGGGAGATGTGAATCAAACTGGGGTCCTCTGCAAGAGCAGGCAGTGAGCCATCTCTCCAGCCTGTTTCTTAAATGAGACATTATTCTTTGTCACCACAGTCATTACTAAATAGATACTATTGCTTATTTTTATATGGAATTCTTCCACTCCTGGCCTCTCCCTCTCTCCATTGCAATTCCTTCTAATCCTTCTCTTATAGGAACAACACTTAAAAAGTGAGAATCCTCCTGGGCGTGGTCATCCACGCCTTTAATCCCAGCACTCAGGAGGCAGAGGCAGGAGGATCTCTTTGAGTTCAAGGCCAGCCTGGTCTACATAGTGAGTTCCAGGACAGCTGGGGCTACAGGGAGACCCTGTCTCAAAAAAGACCAAAAAAGAAAAAAAAAAAAAAAAGAAAAAAGGTGAGAATCTGGTTATATTACCATTTTGATCAGTAACTACTCCCTCTGCTCTTTAGATAATGTCCACATTGCTAATTATGGCCTGAAGGTTTTCTGTTACTTTTTTTTTTATCTCTATCAACTGTCCACTTATAGTCTAAGGTCAAGCGATACTCAAAATTTCTTAGTTCTCTAGCCTTCAGGTCTCTGTACTTAGAAAATACTATGCTGCAAAGTCTTCTTTTGTCCTCCGTGCTTTTCTTGTCTTATTAATCCTTAAGATTCAAAGTCTTCTCTGGGGCTGGATAGATGGCTCAGTGGTTAAGACCAATACTGCTCTTGCAGAGGACCTGAGTTTGGTTCCCAGTAGCCACATCAAGCTCACAACCACCTTTTAACTCCACTTCCTGTGGCTCTGACTCCTTCTTCTGGCCTATTTGGGCACTGCACTCTTAGGTACAACTCTCTCTCCCATAAACACAAAATTAAAAATATATTTTTTCAAGCTTTCTTTGATTGACCTTAACCAATTCTACTCAGAAGATCTGGGTTGTGGGCTTTCTTCTATATGTGCTATCACAACATGAACTTCTTCATCATTTTACTAATATTTATCTCTGTGATATACTGATCTTTTCTTCTGTTAGTTGTCCCACTAAAATTTCTTCTCAAGAAGGACAAATATTACCTGTCAAGCTTCAGAGAGAGAAATGGCTCAAATTTATCACAAAAGAATAAAAAGAAACTCTTCATGAGATTATGGATACCAGTTTTCCAAATTTATGTTTTCTGCTATTCCATGGAATAAGTTTAGGTGTTAGAAACTAGAAACACACATAGATGGAAGCAGAGGGTGTCAGGGCCTGCTGCAGAGCAGCCATTCTTATGCAGGGAAAAGATAAAGCAAGGACTCAGAGAGCAGCTAACCTGAGCTTTTCCAAATGTGCTTTTCCACCTTGTAGAAAGTCATTATTAGCACATGGAAGTTCCTAACTTTCAAATATAATTATGGGGTCTCTTTGAAAATGAATAATAAAAAATATAAAACAAAGAAAATCAAGTGAATATTCTCAAGAATCTATTTTTCCATTTCTGAAGACTGATGTGATATATTTGATGTGACTTGCTGTAATCAACTTGGCAAGAATAAAGATATTCTAAAAAGACACTTGTGTCCTTCCCTTTGGTTATCAGACTATTAAAATAACCCCAAGAAATTGGATTTTCCTCAAGAATTCATACTGGGAAGAGGAATAGGCTGAAGTCTGGTGCCAGCCAGAGGAGGAACTTAGTCTTCCAGGAAGAGATTTCACAAAGTTCTGACGACTTGCCAGAGCACTGTGTAGGAGAGCTGTACAACCAGGCAATGATGGTTGGAGCACATAACCCTCATGGAAGGACACCGAGGGTTGATCTTAGGGAGAACATAACACTCATGGAAGGACATCGAGGGTTGATCTTGGGGAGAACATAACCCTCATGGAAGGACACTGAGGGTTGGTCTGGGGGAGAACATAACCCTCATGGAAGGACACTGAGGGTTGGTCTTGGGGAGAACATAACCCTCATGGAAGGACACTGAGGGTTGGTCTGGGGGAGAACACTGCCCTCTTTGTTCTTCTCAATGTGGAAACACGAAATCTTCTTTTGGCTTTTCACTATCACTTGCCTATTTAATTGGCCTATTGAAAATCAGTGGGTGAGTCTGGCTTGCTAATGGTGTCAGGCCCAGGCTGGGACCCTAGCAATTCTGGCAATATTACTTCAGAAAACACATACCCAAGCACACTTGAATAAATTTAATACATGAAACAGATATGTGCAGTAAAAAACTAAAAAGCCATTCAAAGTTAGTGAGATACATGTCAAAATTCACTCTGCTTGAGTTAATGAAATCATTTGTTAGTGTTGTTGATAATTTATGCCTCATGATACCAACCAAACCACCAAAGCCGCCAAAAGGCACAAGAGAAAAACTTGTTGCGTAGAAAAATAATAAATTTTGGTTGCATTTATTACAGTCATAGCTAAAATATAAAATATGTAGTATATAGCCACATAGCTCAGATGTACCAACATTACAGAACTCTTTAACAAAAATGACCCAATGTATACTTTTTAAATTACCTGCTTATTACCTATTATTGCATCTAACTGGAGTCTAGCAGACAAATGGGGAGGCCACAACATTGTTGAAAATATGCCTATTCTAGTAAGGCAGCTGAAAGAAAAGTATGTGCTCAATACTAAGATATACATTTCAAAATAAAAGCATAAGGTATAATGACTAAAATTAAATCATATTTACTTTGTAATTCTCTATTTTGAAGATCCATTAATACTGCCTTAACCAAAACAAAAAAATTATCCACATTAATATCAATTCTAAATACTGACAGAAATAATAGATAAAAATTCAATGCCTCTTAAAGACTAGTTAATAGAATAAGAAATTAATATTGGCTTTAGAAAGGTAATATACATATTTTTTAAAGTTCAGAGTTTAATTATAGGCAAAGCAATGTCAAGTAAAATAGATGGAATAATCAAAATGAATAATTGAGCCGGGCATGGTGGCACACACCTTTAATCCTAGCAATGTCCATTTATACTAGCATTACCTCTTTCTGCTATTAAATTGTTTGAGTTCCTTATATACTTTGGATGTTAACTCCTTAGCAAATGAATGGCTTGCAAATATTTTCTTCTATTACATGGACTGTTTCTCTACTTGTTTCCTTCACTGTACAGAGATTTTAGTTTAATGCCATTCCACTTGTCCAATTTTCCTTTTGTTGAGCATAGGCACATTTCAATATTCAATAGACAAATGTGGCCTGAAGGAGCTTGTGTGCTCCTTTCATCATGTGAGGAGAGTCAAAAACGTATGAATCCGCATACAAGTCCTCACCAGAGAACCTGAGGACACCTTGCTTACACTACTGTGAGAAATACATTTCTGTTGCTCCTCAGCCTATTTATTTATTTATTTATTTATTTATTTATTTAATTTATTTGGGTCTTTTTTTTTTTTTTTTGGTCTTTTCGAGACAGGGTCTCCCTGTAGCCCCAGCTGTCCTGGAACTCACTCTGTAGACCAGGCTGGCCTTGAACTCAAAAAGATCAGCCTGCCCCTGCCTCCCGAGTGCTAGGATTAAAGGCGCGCACCACCACGCCCGGCTCATCATATTTATGCAATCACATTAGTTCTGCTATATGATTTAAAGCAACTTCTGCAAGGTAAATATAATTTGAAGCAAGATTAGATGCAAATTGTTCTAAATAATGACTCTTACCAACTATAATTTCACAGAAATTTATCTCTTTATTTTGGTTATTTCTTGCTATTGTTTCTGTTAAACACTCAGTACTTTTAACAAAAGTTTTCATGGAAGAGACATTCATAACTGCTCACATAGAAGACCAGAGGAGTAACAGCTGATATGTATAAACATCTTCAACCCATTTCAGGATGAATTTTGGTCTTATTTATATGCTTACAAGTAAGGTAATGAAATCGCCCCTTCTTGCTTCCTTCATAAATGCTCATTTATGTTCATTTATGTACATGAATACAAAGAGATATACTCTTTCCTTGCTATGACTATAGCAAATATATTTTTAATGCTCAAATGACTTCAATGTTCATAATTCCTGCATGCTCAATTTTTCCTGGTATTAATTTTTAACCTTTCTTTTGGTCTTTTTGAGACGGGGTCTCCCTGTAGCCCCAGCTGTCCTGGAACTCTCTATGTAGACCAGGCTGGCCTTGAACTCATAGAGATCCCACCTGTCTCTGCCTCCCGAGTGCTGGGATTAAAGGAGTGCACCATGATGCCTGGCTAATTTTAAACTTTTAGATAAAGTTATTAAACTAAAAGTTTTATGTGTATATACCACTATATAACATTATTATACATGTAATATATGTAATAATGGCAATATTTAATAATGAAAAATGATACACATATGAATATATTACTTAGGAATAATAAGACATGAAAAAGAATATGAAGATTGCTTTCATTGGACAGTCACAAAACATTGATAAGTAAAATTAAATTTGCCATTTCAAAAGTATTTTGCTTTATTTAAACATAGAATTTATGAAAAAGTTTTTAAATTTAATTTATTATTTTTATTTTATATGCATGGGTGTTTTGCCTGCACGTGTGTAAGTACACCCCTGTCATACAGTGCCCATGGAGGTCAGAAGGTGGTATTGAATCCCCTGGAACTGGAATAAAGACAGTCGTGTTAGCCACCAGGGGGGCTGGGAAACAAACGTAGGTCCTCTGCAAAAGCCTTCAGTGCTCTTAATGGCTGAACCATTTCTCCAGCACCTGAAAATGGGTTTTTGGAATATTCTAGAATTTTGTGAGCTGATAAATTAAGTATTTGTTGAATCCAAAGCATCTACATTTCAATTGCAAAGATTCATCTTATGGAATCCTGGAGATTTGTTATTCCGTAACTAGCATTACTGAAGCTGAAAAGTAACAGAACTAAGAGAACAATGCCAAATGGTTGACATATCAGTAATACTGCTCTTTCTTTTATAGAGTTGAATGTATTTTACTCTCCTAGTTTTGTTCTCAGATAAGACTGATGAAAATACGCTGCAGCTATTCAAGCCTTCTGAAGTAAAGGTTAATCTAAATGTGAAGGTCCAGTCTCTTCTAACAGAAGCTAGTGCTTCTTGCTTCAATAAAAATAGAAAACTGTACTATACTTTCCTACTACTTAAAAAAATTAAAGTGTATTGTATCGGGGGAAAAAAAGTGTTCTTCCCTTGTCTTAATTTAAGATACGAGAAGAAGTTATAAGGGGAGAAATACATGTAAAAAACAATGGCTTGATTTGGTTATAACTGTGTATTCCTATGGTCCTGAAATTTTTGGTAGTACAGTGGAATTCCATAAAATAATTCATTTCAGGATTCAGCTTTTCAACAGGTCTCCCCTTTTACATAATATATTTATGTGATATAACTATTAGACATACCCTATCACCATATGTACATATATTTGTATAATATTTTTGTCAAGTTTCCACAGAGTTTTCTCTAGTCTTTAAAGTATAGAACTTACAGTTAAGGAATCATCACCATTATCTCGTCCTCTACGATTACGGGTTCTTCCTCTACCATCAGAGATACTGAGAAAGTCTCTTCCAAAAGGTTCAGATAAACTTAACATGTTGCGCATACTTTCTCGGTGTGCAAGAAAGGAATCACTGTTGAAAACATAGAATAATTTAACATTAAATGCTAATAATTTAAGAAAAATTAGGCAGGTAAATACTACAAATGGAGGGGCTAATATGATTGTTAAAGAGACAAAACCCTAGCAGGGCGTGGTGGGGCACGCCTTTAATCCTAGTACTTGGGAGGCAGAGGCAGGTGGATCTTTGTGAGTTCAAGGCCAGCCTGGTCTACACAGTGAGTTCCAGGACAGCTTGGGGCTACAGGGAGACCCTGTCTCAAAAAGACCAAAAAATAAAAAATAAAAAAATAAAGAGACAAAACCCAACCCCCCCACTTAGGAAAATTATTGATAAAAGACCTAGCAATTATAAACATGAACACAAATGTAAATGAAATCATACTCTATTTACTATCAATTATAACTTAATACATTTACTTATCCTGTGGTGTCTAGAAATAGCAACCACAAATTAACACATCACAGATAGTTTAAGTCAAGAAAAACTGTTTAAAATTTTTAGAAAAAAACTGCTATCAGAAGCTACTAAATTTAGGCAGACTACAAAATAATCCAAAAGGATTAATAAAGAATACTGGTGGGGCTGGAGAGATGGCTCAGCGGTTAAGAGCACCGACTGCTCTTGCAGAGGACCTGGGTTCGTTTCCCAGCACCCACATGGCAGCTAAGAACCATCTTTAACTCCAGTTCCAGGGGAATCCGACGCCCTCTTCTGACCTCCGCGGCATTGCATGACACGGGTACACCAACCTACATGCAGACAGTACACTCATACACATAAAAAATAATAATAAATAAAAAGAAAAAAATTATTAAAAAAAAGAATACTGGCAAGAAATCCCCATAGCATGGCAGCCTAACAAGATACCAACAATAGCAAAAGCAGCTAATATGCCAATGTAGGCAAGGCAAATTCCATAGGGTCCCACCTATAGGGGAAGAGCTACAGGCAATCAACAGGTACTGAGGAAGAATCAATGTTCTCCAGGGTCTAGCTCCCGATGTTATCTAATCCCACGTGGTCATCCCTAAACACATGTACAATGAAACACCACCAAATGGAACCAGTGAGTTATATATCTTGTTAGGCTACCATACCGTGGGGATTTCCTGCCAGTATTTTTTATTAATCCTTTTGAATTATCTTGTAGACTGCCTAAATTTAGTAGCCTCTACCTGATAGCAGGTTTTTTTTCTCTTTGCTGATAATCCCTTTACATACACTTCACATCTTATGTAGTTGCTCAAAGTATCTGGATATTATGTTCTCTTTAGTCTTTCTTCACTTAGCTTTCCAGTTTTTGAATTTTCTACTCTCACATCCTCACACTGAGATATTTTTTAAATTTTATTTATTTATTTATTTATTTATTTATTTATTTATTTATTTATTTATTATATGTGTACGAATGTACTGTCTGCATGTAGGTCTGTGCACCCGTGTCATGCAATGCCGCGGAAGTCAGAAGAGGGCATCGGATTCCCCTGGAACTGGAGTTAAAGATGGTTCTCAGCCGCCATGTGGGTGCTGGGGATGGAACCCGGGTCCTCTGCAAGAGCAGTCAGAGCTCTTAACCGCTAGGCCATTTCTCCAGCCCCTGAGATATTCTTAACTCGGCTATGTATACCTTACTACTACAAGCCTACCAAAGGCATTCATCATTTCTGTTATACCATATTTTTTTTTTTTTGTATTTTTGAGACAGGGTCTCCCTGTAGCCCCACCTGTCCTAGAACTCACTATGTAGACCAAGCTGGCCTTGAAATTTTACGGAGATCCGCCTGCCTCTGCCTCCTAAGTGCTGGGATTACAGGCATGAGCCACCACACCTGGCCAACCATTTTTTCCTCTTTAGCATTTTTCCTTAAAATTTTTACAAATTTGCTTATATTTCTTGTTTTCTGTTGCCTGTTTTTTCCATTAAATATTTTCACATATTAATCAGTTTTTTAAAAACATGTGGTCTGATAATTCCAACATTCACATATTAATCAGCTATATCTGACTTTGGGTCAGATGCTTGTTCAGTTTCTTTAAACTGTTTTCTGCCTTTTAATATGATTTGTGCCATTTTGCTGATGGTTACACATGATAGACTGGAGAAAAAGAACTGTGGAAAAGAGCCTTTTGTACTTTAGTAGCACATGGGGAGGAATAGTGTTCTGTAGCCTTAAATGTAGGCCACAAGTCTTTGGTGAGCCTGATGTCTCAGGATAGTGAACTTCACATTTTTTTAAGTGAGGTAAGATAGTTACAAGACGGGCTGGAGAGAGAGATGACTCCCAAGTGCTAGGATTAAAGACATGCACCACCACTTGCTAAAACTTAAAGAATAATTATTCTTGCAAAATTATAGGCAATTAGCAACAGGAAGAAGGTGTGATCATTTACGTGCTTTGATAGCACAAAAGGGGGCAGACAGAGAACTGCCAAATCAAGGTCTGAAATCAAAATTGTTACCTTCAAAGTAACGAATCAAAACTCATTATTTTTCTACTTATTATTTCAAGAAACAGTTTCAAACAGCTCTAAAACTGCAAAACAAGTAGTCTACAGAATTATTTCTTCCTAATTCTCATCTCAAAGATCGGATTACTTGTGTGTGTGTGTGTGTGTGTGTGTGTGTGTGTGTGTGTGTGAAGTAATATCATCCTTGAAAATGGGCAACTGAGAGGAGAATCCTTCTGCTTAGACCTCCATATTCATGGATTACTCAGAGCTCTGTATGAAGGTGTGGGATAAATAATTTCTTCTTTGAACTAGGCTTATCACTCAGAGAAGCCATGTACTTAGTGAGAAGACCTGATATTGAGGCCCAGCTACACAGCTAGTTTCCCCTACGCCGATGTTCCAGACGTTGGCATTCCTATAGAAGGTGCATGGGACTTTGGAATTCTGGGACTTTGGGGGGCGGGGACACCTAAATGGCCCACCATATGAGGCTGGGCTCTCTCTTACCATTTTTAACAGCACAGGCAGAGGGCACAACCCAGAACTCTGGGTTGCAGCGGCAGCTTGAATGAATGAGCATATGCTTCCAATCCATTACTTTGTAGGCAATCTCAATACATTCTGAAGACAGGACTTGGACAGACTTGGACAGAAGAATTCGATGTGTCACTTCAAAGACTATCTCCCACCCTTCTAGGCCCAGAGACTCTTAAGGAAGAGGCTGTGGCACCAGTCTGTAAGGGCCAAGAAGGGAAGAGGAGCATGGGATAAATCATTTCTTCTTTGTTTTTTTTAATTTTTTTTTATTAATTTTATTTATTTCTGTATGTGTATGAATGTACTATCTGCATGCAAGTCTGCGCACCCGTGTCGTGCAATGCCGCGGAGGTCAGAAGAGGGCGTCGGACTCCCCCGGAACTGGAGTTCTCCTGGAATTGGAGTTTCAGACGGTTCTCGGCCGCCATGTGGGTGCTGGGGATCGAACCCGGGTCCTCTGTAAGAGCGGTCGGCGCTCTCAACCGCTAGGTCATCTCTCCAGCCCTCATTTCTTCTTTGAAATGGGCTTATCACCCAGAGAAGCTGGGTGCTTAGTGGGAAGAGCTGATACCCAGGCCCAGCTGCGCAGTAGTTTCCCGGTAGTGCTGATGTTCAGGGTGCTGGCATTCCCATGGAAGGTGCACAGGACTTTGGAACTCTGGGACTCTGGGGGCCCTTACATATAAAAGGCCCACCACATGAGGCTGGACTCTCTCTTGCCATTTTTACCAGCACGGGCAGAGGGCACAGGGTTTCACACCAGAACTCCGGGCAGCCATGTTGAAGCAGAGAGCCAGCGGCCCAGGCTTGAGTGAGTGTACACTTCCCAGCCAGTACTATGCAGGCAATCTCAATAAATTCAGGTCTAGTGTGAGACTGGAGAGTTCTTTCCCTTGCTCTGCCTAGCA